>JAGTTH010005740.1:0-104147 GCA_022606485.1 Agraylea sexmaculata | reverse complement strand
GGGCTTTACTCAATATTTTAAATATAAAAATAAAATAGGAGTTCTTCTGTAAGTGTAAGTGACAATAAAGCTTGGTTCGTCAAAACCACAACGCATCCAAGTGCAATAAAATCCTGGAATATGGGTACAGTTGGTCGAAATAACCTTCACCACAAAAACCTTTTAACCCATGCTACTATAATTTCAGGAAGAACCTCTAAAATGGCCGAGCCCTTTCGAATTTACACTAAATTTGTCCAATTACAGACCCAAATCTATTTTTTATAGTATGATGATAGTGGATCGAATTTGAATTTTATACGTTTGTGTATTTAAATGCGGTGCATCTTAAAAATATAAATGTTTCCGAGGTTTGGCGATGGCGACGTTCGTCTTGGGGTCGTAAAGTATGAAAAATGTATCCTGGCAACTGCTAATGCTGGCAGAGCTGACATTAAACTTTCATAGCTGAGTTTGTGTGTGAGATTTAAAAGCTGTCTTTAAGCTGTACCCACCTTCTTCTATATACTGATTGCCCTGGAACGAGTCCAATAAAACTGCCGACATGCCAACTCACTCATCTAACTATTTACTATTGCACACACTCACACTATTTTATTATTCAATTTGAACACCATGTTATCTACGAAAATATATTTTGATAAGGTATACTCATTACTCAATGAAAATTGCTTTCCCAGTCTTCACGTAAAGGTAGGGTATCATCAAAATATTATTTAAAAAAACACAACACTGCAGTACATAGCACGGGATTCTTAGGCGTGCATCGACGTAAACGTACACCGTTAATAATAGAGTTACTTTGTTGTACTTTTGATTGGTTTTTTTGTTAATTAATGCCTCGCCCGAAACTCAGACGAGGCATTGACTAACAAAAAATCAATTATAAGTGTAGTCAAGTAACTCTACTATCGTTTTTACGGTGTAAGTTTACAGTGTAACTGGGAACTTACGTGTTACTGGGAATCCTTTGCTTAAGTAAAATATAAATTACTAAAATAGCTAGTTCATTTAAAAGGTAAAAATCCCATTGTTATTGTTAAATTCGACAGTTAAACTGAACTTGTAAGGGGCACATAAGCGACAGTAACTTTTATTGCCATTATTAATAATTCATACTGTGACGCATTTGCTATTGAGGGATCCCTTTTTTCAGGTGAGAATTTAGTAGAGATCGTTTCCCAGGCCACCCTACAAAAATGAGTCCTTCAGATCTAGTGACACCATTGGACACTCAATGGTGCTATTAGAGGAAAGAAATATGGTTATAGTTAGCAATAAAATATTACCTTAACTGTGGAATTATTTAGTTAATCTATTATTAAAAAATATTGCTTGACGATATATAAATCCCAATTATAAACAAATTAAGTTATATAATATGTATGATTATATATTAAAAAAACGAAGCACTTTCACATTATTATGGTGCAGTTAGGTTAGGTTAGGTTAGTCTTGAAAAATCACCTTAATCCGTTAGAAAGTAATCATTTAATAAATTTATTTACACGAATATTACATGAACATATATAATATAATGAAAATTTTGGTTATTTTAGGTTAAAATGGTAGATTTTGTTAGGTTCTTTTAGGTGAGCCAGATATTACTACAACCGCATCTATTAAAAGGGATATTATCTGGGTTTAAATTAATATGTCAACTTTTTAACGGGCGTGCTGTAGATGATCATGGTAGTTAGAAGATGAAATTTTATAACTTTAACCGTTTCAGTGACACACAAAGAGAAAGGATGTCACCATATGAAAGAGGGCAATTTATCGGCGGCGTGATTGTGAAAATGCATTTGCCCCAGTGCACAAAGAAAGATAGTAATGGGAGGAAAAGAGAGCGTGACTGTTAAAAATGACAATAAAAACATCCACTTTGGAAGTCTTCGGAGCGGCCATTAAACAAATAAAACAGAGTGTGACACTAGAAACACATATTGAGTAATAAAATTAAATGAGCCGCGACGTCTCCGGCGAGAGTTTCACCTCAATATGGGTGCACGCCTGAAGGTTTTCTTTGTTGTGAAAACCTGAAGAGGGACGCCAGGAAGCATTAGCGACGACAGCTTTCTTTTGTACCAAAAGTTAAGAAGGCTCTACTTTTTATCAACGTTGTTTTCTTTTAGTTTCCGTCCGGTTGCTTCGGCCTCTCAAATGACACATATCAATCTCGAACCCTCCTTATGCTTTAAATTAAACACATTTTACTGTGTTATTTATCAGAGAAATATGTTTCTTTTTTACAATTTGCATTATTTTGTATAAAATATTATATTAAAAAAATAATTATATAACCAATAAAATGTTATCTATAGAAGCGTCATGCAATATTTTCTTCGTACATTCGAACATGCGCGGTCACTTATATATGCATATTCTAAACACTATACGTATCCACTCACATATACGAAGGCTGCGGCCCCGTGGAAATTGTAGTCTCTAAAATCCGACATGTTCTATAATCCGACACTCGAGAGCAACATGATTTTTATTACGAAAACATCCTCATGATCATGTAAATTGTATACATAGTGACATATTATTTGTCGTTGAATACATCGGGCAACTTTTAATGTCGCACTAGACCATATTAAGTGAAATACAGTGTAATGTTATTTGAAATATCAACAAGTGGCAGTTAAACATATGAGCGGTTGAAGCAGCGCCACAAGCGGCTGACACACGAAACTCTTTGGTGCCTGCCTGTTATGCCTTGCTTTATCTGTGTCTGCTATACTTTTGACGTCTTCTTAAGTATTATTGGCATCTCTATACAATGTAAATTCTCAATAAATTATTAAGACGACAATAAATGACAGGCATCATCCTATACCAACTTGCACCAGCAGGTTTTGTGTGTGTGTGTGTGTGTTTCTACCGCCTCGCCGTCTTGCTAATTCAAATTCTTTTGCGTGTACACAACGTTTACATGTATGAGTGATGCATGTAATCATGTATGCCGGAATATCGCATGCCGCTTCTATAGATAAAATTTCATTGGACACACCTCTTGAATAACAGAATATGTAATAATATTGTTTATATTTTGAAAATACTAAGCAAAACTATTACTACTACTACTATCCGAGAGTAGATTTTTATGTAAAATAAACTGTACAAGCTGTATCTATATCAGTAGCTTATTTATAAATAGAAAGTCATATTTTATCAAAATCTAACAGGATGTTCATTAATTAATACATTTGTTCAAATAAAAGCGAAACCTATATAATATTTGCACCATTGGTTGTATATGAATAAACCATGTATTTTGGTAATAGAATTTTTAGATACCTGATGAGTGATATTATGACAAAAAGAGACGTATTCTAGTGTAATATTATTTGATGACAGTTGCACATATGATGATAATTTCGATTCAAATTAACCTTACATTGTTACACATGTTCGCTATTGTTGTGGTTTGCTGTGCAATCTCGTGCGTATAATAAGCAAACAAATACTTATGCTTTAACAGTCGAATATATTGTAATATATTATCATAATCTAAATTGGTTGTTTTAGTATAATATTTACCGCGTAAATATGGCTTTATTGAGCAATATTTATTTTAACCCTATGCTTAGCAAACAAAATAAAATAATATAATTTATATTCAACAGCTTTGCCTACAGACGGGCCCCGAATAAGCGGAGGAAAGAGTCGATATCGTCCAAATGAATCAATAAGGATGACTTGTATCTCAGGAAGGTCTAGACCTGGTGCCCAACTATCTTGGTACATAAATGGAGATCCAGCTTCACCTGATATGATTAGAGGTGCTACTATCAGTCCTGAAGATTCAGAAGGTCTATATACAAGCAGCTTGAGCCTAGAAATACGAGCCCTTCCCAATTATTTCAAAACGGGAGATCTCAAACTCAAGGTATATATTATTCAAGTATTCAGTAACCCTTATACAGTTTATAAAAAAAAAATATTCAAAATAAATAGTGAGAAATCTTAAATGAATAATACAGTTGTCACAAAACTTACCAAGCTAATTTAAAAAAAAAAATAATCCCCACCAAATTAATGTCTCTGTAATAATAAGTACAACATTCTAAAACTAATTTCATTGACATATTTTATTGGATTTATTTGGATATTTTTAAATCAATTATCATCAAAAATATCTTTTACATTTAGCTACCCATTTTTTTGTATATAAATGTCAATCGTACATATCTAAATATGAAATAAATGAATAATTTTAGTAGGACCTCAATAATTTGCTCACCTTAAAAAGTAGAAATCTGAAAAAATACCATTTACTTTCGCTGAAACTCTATAAACTGAATATTTCGAATTATTTTCAATCGAAAACTGCAAGTTCATTTTGAGTTAAAATTCTTTGGTAAATAGTGCCTTAAAATTCAATTTTAATCGTGTATTTGACGAAACAAATGAAACATATTTTATAATAATTGACAAATAGATTTATTTAAGATTAAAAAATGAGATAAAGGGATACACAATATTAAATGTTCGAAATTTAAGATAGACCATAAAATTAGATTCTACCTTCATTTTGTCGAAAACTATTATACATACTAGATTTTTTAGTTTTTCCTAGGACATAAGGGTTATTTAGGTTCTTCTTGCTTTATTTATATTTTATTAATTGAAGATGCTGACATTGTTCAACATATTTTCACAGTGTTTGGCCACGATAGCTACGATATATTGGAAGAGTAAAGAGATTGCCGTAGAAGGAGATAAGCCTTTGAAATTTCCTGCGATGGAAAGCAGAGAAAGTTCATCCGTTCCCGGTGAAGAAAGAGCTGACAGAGTTCAATGTATAAAACTTACTTTGAACAATATTAAATTTTATTAAAATATTTTCATTAATAATAACTCTTTTATTCCAGCTTCATCGGTAACCACAGAAAACTCCGCCGGCTTTTTACTACTCAGTGTGGCGTATTTATTATTCTTCAATACATTCTTGTATGACTCAAGATAACCAACAAATTAGATTATAACATTAAAAAAACTCTCCCGCCATTAATGATAAGTCCGTATATGTAAATAAGTCATTAAATGACTTTTAAATTAATAGAAACAATCTAAGAACACGCGACCTCTTTTACGGGAATAATATTTTCTAATGTAATAAAACTGAAAATATAAAATAAAATACCTCATTATAGTAATTAGCTTGCACCTGTCAACGAAAAAATTTCTACACTCTTCAAATTATAAATGTTGTCTTCATACGTAATATTTTACTAAATGTTTTAGTAGCTAGGTAAATTATTCTACAACGTCTTTTTTGTATGGCGTAGCTCTCTTATATCTATAAATTGCATTGATTTTTATTAATTATAAACTTCAACCTCAATGGGTTTGCAGAACTGTCAGATTTGCTCAAGATATTTTTGATACTCGTCAAAAATGAAATACCTTCGTCAGCATGTATTATTTAAATATTTGAAGAGTAACGCCAGACAAACCGTATTTCTACACCAAGTGTATTAAAACATAATATTAAATAATTAAACTAAACCAAATGAAATGAGTTACCCGGAGAGGAAATGTACCTATATGTGATTTTATAATTTAGGTAGATTTTGTGTAAATATTTTTTATCAAATTATATTATAAATAAACAATATATTTCATATTTGTAAATAATGAATTTATCACATACCTACCGATTCTATTGTATATAATATACCTATTGAGTCTACAAATTAATTACTATGACAGACATTTTAATCTGAAATTTACATCTTTAAAAATTGTGAAATTATGTCCTATAAAATAAATAAAATATATAATAATATGAAAATATTTATTTTATTTTATAAATGAATCGACTAAATCTTCAAAGATGGCATCAATACATAATATATACGTAAGTATAAAAAAAATAAAGAAAAAAGTTATCCTGTTTCTTTAACAATAAATGACAAGTTTATAATTACTAATAATATTTTTAAATATTAAAATATGGTCGGTAAGTAATAAATTTATAATTATTAGATGGAATTATAGTTATATATACCTGTACCTGTTGATCTTGAATATTTAATTATTCTTCTGGGTATAAATTACTTTGTTCTGATGATCTACAATTTATCCGACAAATACCAATTTAGTCTTCCTTCACATATAGATATATATTTTATTGTTTAAAATATTTATTGCCTAATTTAATGAAGGCTTTCATGACAAGTTGTGTTTCTTAGACCAGGTTAATGCAATAGTACCATAATATTATATTCTAAGATACCTCAAATCACAGGTGTTTTCAGAAAATTCAGTCGCCTGAGTGTCTTTGTTTGAATGTTTGAAATTTGCTATAGATGTATTTTTCTAAATTATTGTTTATAGTCTAATACAATGGTATTTAAGTTAACTGTTGTGATTAATCGTGTTTTTGTGGGTTTTATTTTGATTTGACTTAACGTATCTTTGAGATCTATCTCCGGCCTCACTGACCTACATATAAATTATTACATTGATTGACCAACACTGTGTCGCATTAACATTGGTCGAAGATAAAATATATACAATAATTAAAAAAAAACATAACATGCATATATTATAAAATTTAGCCCAGTTGTTAGTGTGACGAATTCGTGAGTGAGAATCTCTAGTTCGATCCATGGCACCGAAAAAAATTGTGTCTACCGGTATCACTTGGTAAATCTAACGTAGGGAACTAGATCTGAAGGACTCATTTCTGTGGGGTGGCCTAGAAAACCCCTTACAAGGGGAACCCATCAATAGGAAAGGCTTCATGGTATTTAAAACAAAAAAAAAAAAACTTTAAACGGTTCTTATCAACTAAGCTACAATCAACACTTCGAGTAATTATATAATATATCGCTCAAGCCGGTGCAACACTATTTATACAAAATGTTGTTTTTCGAGGAGAAGCAATTTAAGTTTCAATATTTCTTCGAGTGCCATTGTTTTTTGTAACAGAACAATGACATTTTGCCACCAAACGCACATATAGTTGAGATACCATACTTATCTAGTTTTTTTGAAAATTTGCACAAGTGACAGTGTTGCACTGGATGAGCGATATATCCAAAGTAGAATTAAGGGATTATTTTTTATGTAACTTTTAAAATATTTCAAAAATAAAATATTGTTTAAAATATAAAATATATGAAAAAAAAAATGTGGAAGTTACATTAACCCTATAAAGATAAATTTATATTTGAGGCGTGAGATGATAAACGCATGCCTGGGAAAAGCACGGTTTAGAAAATCGTTTTATTAAACAACAAAACTAAATAATATTAATTTATTTTAACTACTACTAACTATGGGATCCAGACGTCAACATTATAAACGATTAATAATTTACTTAATTATAAAAAGACCATATAAAATTCATAATATCGGAAGGAATTTAAAAATAAAGAACATGTACGGCAATATTTTATAAGTTCATCAAATAAAAAAATAAATAAAAACTTTTGGCGAATAATCTTCGACGACACACAGCATTTTGGTGTCGGTAATGCAGCACGCTGTTTTATCAAGCTCCCAACTGTCAGTGTGACGTCAGTGTCAGGATGATGTAAATATTGTTAGTTTGTAGTTGACCTGGACAGAACATGAGCGGACCGAGGAGTCGTTTTGATAAAGAAAAATACAGAAGAAAACCAGAAGCAGTTTTTAACGATGAACAATTCCAAGTTAGCGAGTCTGTCATCAGATCAGCTCAGCGGACAGGATCTTTGCTATTGTCCAACAAAGCAATACAAAAAGGTGTGGCGTCTTACTCTACAAAATGCATTTATTCTAATGACGGACGTATTTAACAAAAATAAATACCAATTCAATTACATTCCGCCCGTCTTGTCGGGGCAATCGATTTTTCACGTCTACTTGTGAATTAAATATGGGAATGCATTTCAGTACCGGAAAATGTATGGAAAGTGAACGAAATTACCCTCGAGAAGGACATTAATGTCGATTTTAATCGAGCTGACGGCGATAAGCCATGGTGGCATCGCGAACCTTTGAGTCACTTGGACCTCAGCTCGAATACTATTTTAGAAATATCTGAAGACGTCGCACTTCTATCGGATTTAGTTACACTTCTGGTGAGTTAAAGAAATCATTACGTAGAAGTATTGGACCTTGTTGCTAGATTTATGTATTTTATTTTGGTCATTTTTACAGTTGAATGATAATTCATTGGAAACATTGCCCAATAAAATTGGCGAATTGAAAAAATTGACCAATTTTAATTTAAGCCATAATAAAATAAATGTTTTGCCCACAAATTTCTTCAAACTTATCGAACTACGAGTACTAAACTTGTCACACAATATTCTGGAAACTTTACAACCCGATGTTGGCGATCTTGTAATGCTGAATAAACTGGTAAATTATTAGCTTAACCTATAAATATAATGGTGGTGGTTAATATCTGTAGGTAATTTTTTAATATAAAAAAGACTCAATTGGCCAATATCTTTTTTTTAATCGATGATATCATCAAAGTCTGTATCTACGCCCACTTTCAATTTAGCACTTCAAACAATCCTTGTAAATATTTTGTTTTTATATTATTGAAATTTTAAAATTCATATCCACTACTGATTATTGTTTTGATTACTTTTGTGAATATTTTATTTAAACATTTATTTTTCAATATGTGCACATTGAAAACAGGATATCTCTCACAATAATTTGACAGAGCTGCCTCCTGGATTAGGGTATCTTGTTCGCTTAACAGAAATTGATTTATCACATAACAAACTAACTGAGCTACCTCCTGACATTGTTAACCTAAGAGGTTTGTTTAACAGCCTAATTTTCTGTAGGTATAAACTTAAGATAATTTTTAATAATTTATGGGATTTCTTATATAATATTCTTGTAGATTTATTTGTAAATTAGTTTTATGTAAATAACCAATTTGTTTATGTATTTTATTTGATTATTTATAATTTGTCGGTATGTTTTAAATAGATTTGACCAAATTAGAACTTACCCATAATGAATTGGAATCGTTACCTCCTATGGGAGAATTACGTAGAATGGTTACATTACATTGCAATCATAATAAAATAAAAGAGCTACCTGATTTCTACGGCTGTGAAAAACTCAAAGAAATTCATATGGCCGATAATTGCTTGAAGGTGAAATATCAATTACAACTATCGGTGTGTGATTTTATGTTATATTTAAAAAATAATTTTAGGAAATAACTGAAGATTTTTGTGAACAAATGCAAAATTTGAAAGTTTTCAACGTAAGAGATAATCAAATTGAAAAATTACCAGAAAATATATCTCTACTCCAACATTTGACCAGATTTGATATAACAAATAATAACTTGGCTGCGTAAATAATAGCATTATATTAATAAAATATAATTATTCGAGTAAAATATATATTATATTTTTATTAGGTTGCCATCAAATTTAGGTTTATTAGCACATTTGCAAAATCTTCAGCTAGAGGGTAATAAACTCTTGGCAATGCGTCGAGGAGTGATGCAAGCCGGTACAGATAAAGTACTGAAATTTTTAAGAGATACTATTCCGAATGATGAAGCTGAAGAAAATTCTTTACCAAAATGGCCAGACAAGTATTATTCAATATAAAATAATTTATGCGACAGTTGTTTCATTTAAATTTTAATAATTTAGATATGCGCTAAGAAAAACACAAACTTTAATGTTAACTGCAAAAGATCTTACGTCAATCCCAGATGATGTTTTTGAAACTGCAGCATCTGAAAATGTGCACACCGTTGACATTGGAAAGAATAAAATTAAAATCTTCCCGCTAAGGTATATTCATTAGCTATATTTTATCTTCATAAAATTTATTATTATTAAGAAAATTTATTTTATTTGTAGTATTACAACATTGTGTGATAATCTAACTCAATTAATAATATGCTGCAATCAAATATCTCAAGTTCCTCCTGAGTTAGGCTTATGCACTAAACTGCTTTATTTGGAAATGAGTAAAAATACACTAACAGATTTACCTATTGAACTGGGGAATTTAAAACATTTAAGAGAGATTGTTATATCATTTAATCGGTATGTAAATTTATCAAACACAATTTTTTTCATTTACTAATTTTTTTTATATGTTTGTAGTTTTTACAAAATACCCAGATGTGTCTATGATATGTCAAATCTTGAAATTTTATTAGCAGCTGATAATAATATATCTGAAATAAATGTATCGTCGGACGCGCTCAAAAAACTAAAATATTTGACTGTTCTTGATTTGTCAAATAACGATATTACTTCTGTTCCACCTGAATTAGGCAACATGACCCAGATAAGGTCAGCTTATAAATTAATATATTTTCTTTGAACTGTTGTTAACAATAAATTTCATCAACAGGTCGTTGGAACTTCTCGGCAATCCATTCAAACAACCGAGACATGCAATTCTTGAGAAGGGAACCCAATCTGTTCTTTCATACCTAAGAGATCGCATTCCAGCTTAAAATCAACTATTAACATCGTGCCTTTGCTTTAATAACAATATATATTTTCAAATTGTTTTGTTGGTTGTTGCTTTGTTTTTATTATTTATTCATAAAAAAAATTATAAAGCATGTTATTCCGCTGCGGCCAAAAAGTAACAAAATGTGTCAAATTACATGATGCCAGTATTAAAATACAATTTGTTATATTTTTTTCACGCAATAAGTATTCTTTTAAGGTCTAGTCATTTTTCACTGCATAGTTCTATTTCTACAAAGCCATTATTATATACACTTGTGTGATTCATAGTTACCACATTTTTTTTGTTGATTATATTTTTATTTGTTAGATAATATTTATTTTTATACACTCGAATGCAAGCAATCACAATCTTTATTGTCATATTATACAAATGGTACAAATGATAAGAATATTTCACCTTGCTTTAAGTGGTGGTTGTGTTATTATAGATGTTAGAGGTAATTTGAAAAATATATAACTGTACAAGTATGTTGCCATAAATATGTTAATAATAATACTCTAAATAGTCTGGAGTGTATGTGTTTTGATGTTTGTTGTCGCAACCGTTGTAATATTACTTTAAGTGCAGCTTTTTATGTGAGAAATATAATACCTACAAGTGTTCATGGTGAAATGATTATTGGTTGTTTTATTTATTTTTTACTCAATATGACTCCCTTAATGAAGTGACGTTTATATAATTCAGGTAAGTATTCATGGTATTTGAATTATTGGTGTATATGTTTTATAAGTAGGTAGCATAGGTAGGTAATGAGTATACTGATTGGAGAAAAATCTTCTGAAGAAGTCTTCAATTAATTAAAAATCTCACTTAATAAATTTATGTATACCATTTATTGTATACGATTTCGTATTCGGTGTGGATAATAATGGCTACATTGTGTGAGTGCATCGAACCTGGGACTCGAGTTGCATCCCCAAGTCTGAGGGGTGCTGAAACTCTACCCGAAGGAATGTGAACTGTAATTGGATGAAATTTTACCGAGGTTGGAGTCGCGGCGCCAAGTCTAATCGACCCGAGTTAACTGGCTGATGCAAAGATAAAGTTTAAATGAAACGAGATTGAACGGAAGACTGGATAAGCTTCTAGAGAGACAATTTTTATCATCCCCCGCGTCACATTTTTTCGGCATGGAGAGGCGCCAAAGCCTTCTCGACATATCATGTTTAAACCACCCCACAATTCAATAATAGTACAATAATTCCAATCCTGAAAATAGTCTTTATAATCTGTATAGTGTGGTATATAATTTGCCTGATGTCGAGTTAAAAAAAAGTTTGATGAATGCCCAAAGCACTTAAAATTTGGCGCCCTTTTTTATAGGATAAAAAAATAATGTAATGTTACTTTATTGTTACGTCTTTTATAAATTCAGGTGTTAATTTTGTAGTCGATCTTAATATAAAGTAAAATTTTTCGCGGTTTACACGTGCTTAACATAATAAGATTGTCTATATTAACATAGCAAAAGTGCAAAAAACTACCGTTTTTAAATCCCCATTAATACATACAGTCTATATACGATACGTTAAATATTGGATTATCCTAACTTATTGTTTTATTCATATTAGGTAATGTATAAAATACTCAAAAGACGTTAAAATATAAAAAAAACAACGTTGATGTAAGAAAAACTTTTCAGTTTCCCAAGATTTTTTTTCATATCCGTGGCAAATTTTCTTCCTCTCCCTAAATATTTTATACCTTAATATTGACATCAAAAAGCAAATATATGTTTATAAATACAGAGTATGGATATGAACTATTTAGTTCATTGTAAATTAATCCTCGTAAACTGAATTGGAGAATAATAATATGTGCGATCGAATTCTGACCATTCGACAATATTAATCCAAAAGTAATATCGATTTTGTAATCATAAAAAAATGATAAGTGGGGTTTTACATTACATTTGTACAGCTACTATCAAATAAGCTAATATGCTCGTTAGTACTCGTTAATATTGTATTGATTTACTATTGAGGGTTTTTTGCTGTATGAAAAAGTATGTAAGTGTGTACGAATTATTATTAGATATTACGTTGTTTTAAAATCCAAATTAATAAGTTGATACTGAAATCCACCTTAGTTGCTTTTGAGAATGTCGGTTTTTATATTATTTTACCATAAATATATAATCTCTTAATAATAATAATAAGAATTTCAAGTAAATATGCATACATAAAGTGAAACCTATTATTTGGAGCATAATTTCTTCATTATCATATCACAATAATCTCATTCGTTATATATTGAGAAAAACTATTTTTTTATAGTTTATAACTTTTCATTGATAGATTTAAAAACATACTTATTTAATTTTATGTCTATCTACTTGTATTTTTTTCTTTCAGTACATTTTTGAATTTTATGAAGAAAAAAAATATTCTTTCTCCACATGCGAATTAGTCAAGGTGTATATTTCTTGTTCTAAACTATAATTTAAAACATATTATGTATTATGAAAAATACATACAGAAATTGAATTCTTCGGGTTAAATTGAAGTCACATTTAAAAACTAAAATACTACCAAATCACTATACATAATTTATGGAGTTATCGTATAATATATAAGTTAAATTAATAAATTAAATAGCATAAAGAATGTTCGATTTACAAAATTAGGTTTTCATTTTTATTTTAAATATTTAACTATTACTAGTTAAACTAGTCGGCTCTGTATGGCTTAATAATCGCCTCGGTATTTACCTTACAATCCAGAAATTCAGAGTAAGCCTAATATTATACCCGATCTCCAGTCGATGAATTGAACCCATAACTACAGTATTTGTAGCTATTATTATTGTGTATCCTGTCTTAGATTGTGAACATGCAGATAGTCGAACAATTTTATGGAAAAGTGTGATCGGTGGCGTTTCAATACAAATGATTGAATGTGAAGAATGAATGGTTTATCGATTGATTTGTTATATATTCCCACGTAGTATTAGTATCAGCTACTGTCCAATGACCACAATTCAATCAACAGAACAACCATGGGATGGGAGGGCCTTCACCTGCTCTCATGTCCGGATAATCAGCTTGTCAATATGCCACAATTCTAATACTGGAACACTATCATACATTTCAACAAAGTGTACTTGCTAAACCTCAAGTTAGCAAATCAAATTATGCCGGAGTGAACAAGCTAACTTTTAAATAATTCTAAATATTAAAATTAAAAACTAGTATACATTTTGTTTATCGATTTCCATACATCAAATATATTACAGGCTATCATGAAAACAAATACAACCTTTCGATTGCTGCCGTGTAAAAATATGATGCCAACATTCAACTCGAGTCATTAATCATGGGGAAACGTTTCCGAAGAAAGAATAATCAATGAGGTGCTTTGATAATATCGCTGTTCGGCTATTACCTGGATTGTGATGAATTACAGCTGTATTTCGTCATGGTTGTTATTTGGAATTCGATGTGTTATTAACATAAAAATTAATATACGAATTTACAAGAAGAGAATTGATTAACTCAATATTTCATCTAAGTTCCTAATATATTTTGACGTTAATAAAATAAGTAAGTTTTCTTTAGTTTTGTGAGTAGAACTGCATATTTAAATCCAAAGCGGATCTATTATCAATTAAGCAAAAAATCGAGTAAAAGAAGAAGAACTTAAGTTCTCATCGAGTATTCTTAGAAAATACGTATAATGTAAAAAAGGTCTAATTTTATAAATTTTCGGGACCATCTGGATCCATACAAATTAAAAATAAACTATTAAATTTGTTACAATATAATGTATAAAATAAATATATAATATTTGAACGTGTTTCATTTATTCTATAATTTAATTTAAATGTTTTTCATAGCAAAATGTTATTGATATTTAATATTATTGTTGAATTTTATTATTGAGTTAATGGTTACAGTTTTGAGTTTAAATACTGCAGTTATTAAAACTTCTAAGGTTTATGAATTGTCTGGAGTCAAGGTTTTGTATGGTAAAATTTTAAATAATAATAATTTATAATATTTAAGCATTATTGCCCAACCTTAATACTAATAAAAACAAATCTACATTTAAAATCAAGCGAAGGTTGAATATAAAATACACTGTTTTATAATATCGTTACTTTTCGCTTGAATACTTTGATTCAAAGATAATATTTTCATTAAGTCTATTTCTGTAATAATCAGAATTACATGCGTATATTTTTCATTCGTACAATTATTCATAGCATTTTAATGAATTTCGGATTTGATTCTGATGATAATTCATTTGAAATTGTAATTAGAGCAATGTGATTTCACCATAGAGCGTTCACCGATTCATGTTATTCTCCTTTTACATAACAAAGCCCCTATAAGTTTGCCGTCGAATCACCTGAACAAACAAATTTCCACACAAAAAAAAAGAAAAGAATAATATTCTCCGTGAGTATTTGAACTCAAATTGTTTTACTGCCAATATAAATTTGAGTTTGATTTAATTTTTTTTATTTTATATTGTATAGTCTTTTTTCTAACACTTTTTATCATATACATTCGATATAAGATTTGGTGGCTAAGAGTACAAGAACATGAAGATTTTTTTTTATTATAAGATAATTAAAATAGTGGAAATAAGCAATTGAATGGAGTTCAGAATACACGAGTAATATTTTTTTTATCATACATTAAAAATGAGTCAATGATTTCTTATATATATTTCATTTCTATACAGAAATATTTTTACTTCACATGATTATTTGGGTTATAATGTAATGTGTAAATAAATAAATATCTTTTAATAAATTTTCATTTATAAACAAATGAAGGTATTTAAATGGTTTCAAATCTTATATTATTTCTATCCAGGCATATTTTTACTTCACTTGTTCTTTTGAATTATTATGATTGTGTAAATAAATAAATATCGTGTAAATAAATAAATATCTCATGCTACATTTTATTTGTTAACCTTATAAATAAGATGAGAATAATTTAAAACAAATACGATTTTTGGTATTTATGGGCCTTTTTTGATATGAATGATATTTCTCTCATTAAATTTGTCATTCAGTGCAAGTTAATATATTTATATGTTCATCTCCCATTCACCAAAGGAAACTTCGGATCGTTTATTTTCAACTCGGTCGGCATTTTCGTCTTCGGAAAATTAGTTTTCACCTTGAAGGAGCGCTGACGCGTTACGAGAATCCGAATGCGGAACGGAAGGGGACGTTTTGTCTTTGTCAATTTCCTCGAAGATGTATCTACAAATTAGCATCGATCAATGGTAATACTGGCTAAAGCTATGTTATATCGGTGCCATGAATATAAGGAATTGACTATGTTATTTCGACACATCACATCCGAGACAGTTGCGTGTTTATTCATATGCGAAATGGGTAATGACTGCCAGCCAACAGCGACGATCGTTTGAACAACTGATTTTTACTTAAGAACATAGACACATATCTATATGTATACATTTTAATATAACGAGTCATTTTTAATTTGGAATATGATGTAAGTAAAATGAAACAATGAACTCATATCGACGGATTTATCCCTTAACAACTCCAGCAAATCAAAATGTGGAGGAGCAACCACACACTTTTAATAATGATGTCTAAATATAATGGAGTAAATTTGCAAATTAATCCAATCAATAAGTTTTAAAATTTATTTATGAACCTTTAATATTAATCCTGATACTTTAGATTTATTTGGACATTTATCATTTAAAAATAAATTATCATATGTCCTATTTGTAGATTACGTTTAGCTTGAGCATTAAATATTTTATTCCATTGATAAGAAAATGTAGGTTATATACATAGATATCATACTTTTAATTAATATTATTATGGCAAATTATTTATTTTTTACACATGTAACTAATTACATTGTATTGTGTTTTTTTCTACACACAATTATTCATTATTTAATTTTTTATTATATTGCTTATGTAGTAAATTGATGCAGTAAAAGGCCTTATTATAATATAATTAAATAATATAAAATTTACATACATATTCTGCCTAAGTTTTATCTCCTTTTTTAAATTCAATATAACTCCAATCAAACTTCATAAATGATAACTTTGTTATTGTAAAGATTGTTATTTTTTTAATACCTATTATACTACACAAAATATAGGTCCTTGAAGAAGTGTAGGCATGTCCTTTTTATAAGCCTCGTTGAATAAAAATGCAAACAGAAACTCCATCAGTCAGGAATTTCCCTGAAATTAATTGTGAAACAGGATAGGCTCTTGAAATTATCCGGTTGCATAATCAATTGTTCATGGCGTCCTTACAAAAAGTTTCCAGAGTATAAAATCACTTTCTAATTAATTATCGGGATAGAGTATCAAAATTTTAAATCTATTTATACCCAATATTTATTCTGTTACCAATCAATAAGTATTTCATTAAGTTGTTTTTTTTTATTATGTAATCATTAAATAGAATAATTTTCCGCATCTCTTGGATAACAAACACGTCAAAATAATTAGTTAGTCGTGGGAAACAACTACGAATAATCAGATCACAAATAATTAGCATTGTCATATTAAATGACGATCTTTTGTAAAAGAAAAAAAATACTTTTTTATTATTAATTGAATCATCAAGAGTTGTTCGTGATAATATTTATTTCACAAGTGTTTATAAAATATTTTTCATTGTCTTCAGTGAATTGAGAGATTTTGTCCCACTTATGCAAAATAAGCGGTTGTCAGAATGCGGGTGCATAAGTTTTCTATAGTTTCGAAAACACACAATGAATTACGAAATACTACGTGGAATGATTATATATCTTTTGTTCCTTTTCATATTGAAAAGTTTAATTATTTAATAATGATATTCAATAGTGGATTGTAAGATTTTTAAAGATAAAAGATTCACGTGTTGAAAAATCATTTTATTATATTCATTAAAGCATAATAACATTCAATACCCTAATAATAAATTCTTGCACACGAGAAAATTATAAATTTATTAACCTAATACTTAAACATGTATTTTAGTAAAATAAGTAATTTATTAAATTTATTATTATTACCGGTGGGTGATAATTATTATAAGCTATTATAATTCTTGTGTAAAAAAAATATTTTATATATGTTTTTGAAAAATGACATGAATTTAGATAGATATTTTTTAAAATTAAACCCATTCTCGAAGTGATTGTCTAAGATTTTCTACGATAAAATATTAATAATTATTCATAGAATGGTACTTAAAGATTCAGAATTACTAATCAAATCAACCATTGCACTTGAGACATTTTGGGAATTAATCTCTATTTAAAGTGTGCTTCGGATATTATTATTCTGAATAAACAATATTTTCATGTGGATTAATTAATTAGAGGTTAGGGAGTAAGTTCATTAGAAAATTCGTCAAGCAATTCCATACAAAATTAAGTATATTTTTTTTAGAAACCATGATGAAGAATACATTAGCATGATAATTATAAGCGGTGAGTCATTTGCATGTAATATTTTCCAATTGCCGAACATTTAGTGAGACGTACAATTACTTGATTGAATCTGTCCGTCAATAAAAGTGAAAATCAAGGTTTTTATTTTCGGGCACATCAATGACGTCAACAATCAATCAACAGAAAAACTCAACAAGTTGATCATTCATTTTTATGCATAACAAAACAGCGTTGCACAGAAGCAACGAGTCGCAGTAGTTGAGTGACTATCGCGAGTGTTGGTGCGCATTTTATAATACTTATGTGCCTTTATATTGACACCGTATTGTTAATACATTGTGTACGAACATGTGTTAATTATTGTGAATATTCTGGATAATAATCAGGTGGTGAAAATGACATTGCAATTTTGATAATTTCACATGTACGTATCCTTGTTAACTCTCCAATCCAAATAATGTTCCTCAATATTATTATTAGTATTTGACTATACAGAAATCAGAATCATAATTGAATCGCACACCTACTTTTAATAACAAGAGGTGTTTCATTTATTTTATACATATAAAAAATAAATATAATATGGAATATCTTTACCACAAACGCAAAAAAATATATCGAATTGGGTTATATAGTTTTAAATCATCGTGTGGATTAAAAAGTAGACAAAAATACCCGAAAATAAACAACATTCATAAATAAATAGGCTTTTTATTAAATTTTTCACGCTTTCAAATTCAGTTTTCTTAAAAATTAATATATATAACGAATCTTTATTTCAATGATAATAACAGTCTCTAAAGAGGACAAGTACAGCCTAATGAGATAATAAATTATCATAAAAGTGGATTTTAATTATTTTAACAATACATGAAATTCCACCAAAAAAATGTCCAGACAAAAAAACTATAATTTTTTAACATAAAAATTACTTACCACCCGAATAAAATGATGTTGAATATTTTATTTCTCTAATTTACATTCAGTAAAAATAATATTAAATTAATTAAAAAATGTGATGATTGTTTAGAAATATTGGAAAGATTAATTAAGTTATAAAGAATCAAAAATCATATGTTAAAAAATATCTAATGGATTTGTCTAAATATTATTTATAATGGAATCCACTTTTTTTAAAGTAACTAATAAATTTATTTATCTATGCTTTTATTGAAGCACGTTATAGTCCCAATTTAAAAATAAGTCTTGTGAACGATATATAAAATATATCTATATCATAAACTCCTGTATAATAAATGAATATGCAAATTAATGTAAAAGTTATATTAAGGCTATTTTCATAATGAAACATCCGCGTACGTATTCAATAATTCAATAAAAAATCCCCGTCGTCTGTAAATAGAGAAACGTCTGGTTTGAAAATGCAAATCCACATTTATGAACAATATCAGTAAATATAGGAAGGATAAAAAAAACATATGTGGTTTATTGAGTAACAAAATATGTTCGTTTTGGTTTTAGTCGACAGTTAGTGTTTGTGACACAGTCAAAGTACGAGCACATGCCATATTCTTTGTGACATTACTATTGAAAAATATATATTGTAAATAATATTCATAAAATACAAGATGAAAATGTTCCATTAAAGTCGATGTGGTATGACACTTTATTATACAATTTAATTTATTGTTGTGCATAAAACGAATAGGAGGTCAATCTTGTACGTATTTACAGTGAAACGATTCCATTGTTTTTATAACATTTAATTAGTGGAAAAAAACTCATCACTTCCATATAAAAATGATATAATCATTTAATCAAATTGTTTAATATTATTTTTATTTTTGATATATTTTATTGGAAATATTCCAGACACCCTTAAATACTGTCTACACAATACAATAGGCTTTGTTAGATAAATCAACATTTTTAAATGTTACATATTTCCAATCATATTATATTCTATTAAAATAAAAAAAAAATTTCTTACTAAAAGCAAACATATTTATTAGAGTTGCGTATTTTTCACATGAAAAAATAAAAGCAAAATATTATTTAATAATTCAACCAATAGAAAATTTTGAAGAAGAGGAGGAATGGATATATTATATAATTATTATAGAATTTCTTATAGAAAATATCAAATTTTTGGCATTTAAGTCGGCATAAAAAATATCGTTGTTTGTATGTGATTATCAAAATTCAACCAAGAGGTTGAAAAACAGGCTTTTGATTGCTCATTTTTTATTATTTTGCTTAATTATGTGTTAAAATGTATAAAATGAATTTTCTGATATTAATAAAATAACTATTTTTGAACTTTGCAATAAACTTTATAGTATAATTTATGTATGATAACTGTAGATTTATATAATATAATGTTTTTTGTAAATATTAGATAATTGAAATTAAATAATACAATCATATTATAAAGGAGATCGTTGCAGAGCTCGAATACATCAAAATACTTCATTATACCCACTTGGATTAGGTCTAATGTGTATATATATATATATATATATATATATATATATATATATATATATATATATATATATATATATATATATAGTATATATATATATATATATATATATATATATATATATATATATATATATATATATATATATATATATATATATATATATATATTTAAATTTATTCCGCCAAATTATCAAGGATTATAAAGATTCAAATTAAAGAGGCTTACTTATCTGTGTATAAATCTGCTTAAAAATTAAGGAGAAAGGTGAAAAATGAAGTTAATCTTTTACACGTTCCATCATAGGATGCGCTGAAGTGGCTATCAACGAGTAGAAAGGCTCGATTATTCTTTCATAGAGTAATCCTGTGCCAGAAAAAATCTGATCCTCTTAGTGATGAAGCCAGGAAGGATGTGGACAAGGAATCCACCAACCATGGAACATTTTTATTTTGTCCTCCTGCTTCTGTCCTCTTCCTTCATTATCGTTTCAGGTAAGTCTTCTTAAGTCCTTTACTTACATTATTATTTATTTGTCTCTAATGTCCAATTTTAATCTTAAATTTTTAACGATTGAAAGTACATATGCATAATTAGTATATAAGTTTTTTTGGTTCATAATATTTGGGTAATGAGCCTATAAAAATGAAAGATCTTTCTCAAAATAATATGTGATACACCGAAATATGGATATTAGAAGGTCGGACAAGTGAATGATAAATATCAATATGACGGACCAAGTAGATGAGTTTGACAGAAGCAATACTAATTGTTTTGGTCGGTCATCTTGATATTTATATATACAGTTAACTTGCATTCTTATCAGCGGCAACGGATACATTCCTTTGCATATATTATTTTTAATCACACAAATTTTCTATTATTAAATAATATTTTTTGTAGAGTTGTTTATCTGGAACATTATTTTGTAAATAAATCAATGGTTTTGTCAGTATTTAAATGGAACGGTGACAATTTATATAATAAAAAGTATTGGGCGCCAACACAGTTATAATAATCTTAAATTGGTAGACTAGATTCTTTTCAGTATTGGAGCATTGCATGGTAAACCATTAAAATTTGTAACACATGTATATATAAAAAATAGTGAATATTGAGTATATTTAAAATAAATTTCGAATACTTTGGTTTTTTATAGTATATGTGATCTGATATATATGATGACTTACAAATATAAAAATAATAAATAATAAAGTGCATTGACACTAATAATCGCTTCGCTTTTGGATATTAAATTGTTTTTTTATTAATATATGATGAAATATTAAATTTTCCTGAGATACCAATACGTTTATTTAATTAATTTGTAAATATAAAAATCTCGTATCTTTATAAACTTAATTAACAAATCCGGAAAGAGCATGCAAAAAATACAAACACAGTCCAGCCTGAAACAATGCACTGAAAGGCTGAAGGCTCTTTTGTCTATTTTCAGTGTTAACTCGAAAAAGTAAGCCGTTCGTCTGCGCCATTAGTTCACTACTATTTAGAAATTGTAAAGATATTTAAAAAAATGTATAATCTTCTTTATGATTAATCACAGGATGCTTTTGCATTTGCCAGTTAATGCAATGCTAATGCAAAAATTATTTAACATTAAATAAAGTTTAATTTGTAGTTTTAAAGTCTGTTGTCCCTCCGTATGATTATTTATTATATTGGTATTTAAAGAACTATTTTATTTATTTACTAATTATTAATTGAAGGAATTTTTACTACATTCTTGTCTTAGTCGTGTTGATTGATTAGAGTTCGCATCTAGACTTAATTTTACTAAAGCTTACCATTAATAAAATTAAGGCATAAGCTAAAATTTACCAACAGCTTAAGATCCTTTTTTCAGGAAACCATAAGTCTGGCTAAAAATTCTAAATAAATATTAGATAATTTCAAATGATTATTTGTATGTTGTCAGAATGACATGTTCAGTTTTTTATCAAGTGTCGTGCATGTACGTGTAATGACCTGAAATTGCCGTGTTGCAGAATAACCTTGGATTCAGCTTATATTGTAAATAAAATAATATTAATTTAGATCAAAAGTGTTATCTAAAATGAGAGAGAATTCTATTATAGAATTAATAAAATTTGGGAGAAAAAAATTCTACAACAATTGCAGTTCAATAACTATACTAATAATATTGAATGCTGATATTGTTTTTTTTTCACAATCCAAAATGGTTTAGGAACGTTAAAATAAATTTTAGTATTTCAGATAAGGTGTATAATATATAATATAAAAAAAATACGTGAATTATAAAATAATAATACAATAAAATATAATTAGTATATAAACACCAAATATTGACAAAATCTAAACAATATTTTTTGAAAATAATTTATTAGACGATTGCTATGATTATTCATAAGAGAATTTACCTAATTCCATATAGAAAATATTATTATTTTTTTATTTTCAAAGAGACACATCTAGGACTTTGCATAATTTGAATAAATACAGCTACAAACAATTATTTTAACTTATTTATAGACTGACTTTGACCGATTGTAATTTTTTGTATTTCAGTGTTATATATTATGATTTTTTTTAAATAATCAATCAACTCAATCGAAATTTATTTAAAGAACTATAAATTTGTGCATGGTTGAAGTTGACTATCATTATCATCTATCGTTATACTGTACAAGGTCAAAAATACAATACTACACTTGTACTAAACAACTATTTTGCAGACCATTGTCATCTGTATATTCTCACGGTTATTTGTTAAAAGATTAAATTCAAATAGTAAAAAAAATCAAGCTTCTATCAATTATCAATGGAGAAATTTACATTTTTATGCATAGTATACCAAAATAATATTTTGAACCAAGCCCGCCCATACTAAAAAACAATATGCAGATAATTGTTTGTTTATCATAGAACTACGGTTATTTTATATAATATTTGACTTAATATATTTATGTTTTTGTACCTGTATACCACAGTATTGTTACTGTAAGAAATACATATTTTATAAAATCAACTTGACCCTATCCACAACAAAGTTTTGTATTATTAAGTGACTAATAATAACTCTTTATTTATGTTATAATTGCAAATTTTAATATAATATAATGGCTATATATATATAGATATATATATATATATATATATATATATATATATATATATATATATATATAGTATATATATATATATATATATATATATATATATATATTATAATGAATGTTAGAATTTTAGTATATGGTTAAAGTATATTTAACTATTAATTACTAAGCTAGTTATCTTCAGAGACATCCAACTGTCAAATTTAATCGTAAAACTAGGTGTCAACATAAAATAAAAATATTTTTACCTTATAAACGATGCTTCTTTAATTGAAAATTATATAAATAATTTATTTAAATGTCAAGGTAACAAATACCGATTAATTTTTATTAATCGCTATTTGTTACCTTTACATTATTTTATTAATATAATTTATTAAAAAAAATATATTAATGATGCTCCTCTGCTTGAATAATTCAGTCATCTTTGAAGATTAAAGTTATTATTGCTTGTATATATTTTTTTATAATTAACCTACCTCAAATATAGGACACAAATGTTCCAGTCGAGCAGTTTTGAAATCGAAATGTTGGCTTAGTGTGATAGTAGTGTATTTGTTAGTGACGTAATAATGTGTACCTTTTAGTATGTAACACAAAGGCATTTGACAGTAGCATACATTAGTAACACTGATAAGGCTTATCTATGGGCTTTTACTACTAGTTAACTACACAGCCTTCTTACTTTATATCATGTGAGACACACATTTCTCTATTCAAACACATTTTCAACAGGTTTCTGGACCCTCGCATATATTAACTACCACTAAACCTATTGTATGAATTTAGCAAATAAATTAAAACACTGAGACCAGCTATTGCTGGAATAAAATAATACAATAACTGTCTGTATCCAGGTTTACTATGATTGCTGGGATTGTAAATGATTCCTGAAGTTAAACACGTGTAGCTCTAAGTAATATTATAATTCCAAAGTAATTAGGATATTTTTACAAACCCTGAATCCGTCCAAAAATTATCTTTATATTGAGAATATGTCCTGGAAAGATAATCTCAATGGGAATAAAAACAATTCGTTATATATTATCAAAATTCTACAAGATTCTTAAATTACATATATATTATATTGCATATGAAGCAATCTAAAATAATTGATTTTCCTGAACCCATCGATATAATAAATAATAGTAAATAGGAGGAATATAAATTAAGCGAAAATACAGAAAAAAAACATTTAAATATCAATATTGACATGTTTGAAAAATTATTTTTTGTATGTAATATATGTAATAAATATTTTTCAATGAAGCACAGTAGCCATTTTTTGCAATTATATTCGGTTCGTTATGTGTGAGTACTTTGATAAGTTTTATTAACATTAAATATATCCTATAATAATATGCTAATCATGATTAATAAATAAATTAATTAGTTTTTAGAACATTATTTTCATATTCTGGTATTTTCGTACTCTTGTGTTATTTGACTCATATAAAAATAATGTACACACGTCTTCTATATTTCATTAATATCATTCTCTTACTAGTGACCTACTTAATATATTATATCCTGCAACTCACCTTCTATTAATATCGAAGCATTGTTTTGGGTGTATTTTTATATATTTTTTTTTTATTTTCCAGGTATAACGAGTCCTTTGGAATGCTCCTATGGAGAAGTGACTACTTTTGAAAAGCAACTCGGTGTTGCTTTGACTAATGGCACTATTTATCAAGATTCCCTATTTACAATAAGATCAGGAGATGACGGCATAACACAGTGGACTCCTCTTCAATGTGTCAAAAGATGTATGGATATTTCATCGTGTAGAAGTGTTGCTGTTAATTACTTATTGCAGGAATGTTCCGGGTTCACAAGAGTTGAGACCAGATCGTTGTTGGTCGACAATGATGCAAGTTATTTTGTGAAAATATGCGCCACAAGTGAGTAGATTAAAGTTATCAATAATTAATCAGTGTGGACTATTATGTATTCATTGATTTCTAGCTTGAGTAAATACATTTCCAATGATTACCCATGCAATCGAAACTGATTGCCAAACTTTTGTAATTCAACGAGTCGTTTGTATTTCTAGAAGTAATTTATTCCTCCGCGATTGTATACATCAGTGGATAAATAGGTTTAACAGCCTTCTTCTAATTAAAATACAGGGGCTTGAATCCCTATTGTTGAGTAATTTAAATTTTGTTCTAAATAACTCGAGAGTAACCATTTTTTTACGATATTCAATTTTTTCCCATTAGCTGAATTGTGGGATTAGCTGATTAATTTGTGTAAAAAAGTTAAGGCTCTTAATCTTAGGACCTAATTTAGGTAACTATAAAAACTGATAAATTCGTTTAATTATTATGTCAAATTTTTAACAAGTTTCGTGTAAATTAACGCGGCAGTTAAGAGATGGAATTTTATAGATTTAATTGTTTCAGTAACATCCATTGTTATACCCTTAGTTTGACACCTTCATTGTGAATTGTGGAAATTTGGATTGACATTTTAATATATTTTTCATTAGCAATCGCCGTCAAAGAAACTACATGACAATTTTTTTAAATGAAAATATATACGTGTGCACTCGTAATGGGACAAATAAATTTGATTTGATCGCGATCAATCGTCCACATGTTTCTTGAGAAGATGACTTCATTTTTAAATAATTCATTTGATATTGAAATAATTTTATAAATTTAATTTGTTGTCATTGAATGTCACAATTTTTTTCTAGTCCCTGATAAATGCAAATCGAAACTTTGGGCCTTGGAAAGTATATCTGGTTCAAGACTCGTGGGACAGAGTGCAATCATGCGAATAGCTGATGGCGTTACAGAGGAGGAATGTTCGAAAACTCTATTGAGATCTTCACAGGATATAAACCCGGCAAGATCTTCCCAATTCCTGCCACAACGATCAACTAATCCCGAAGTTGGCGGCTCAAGCTATAGCATCTTTGATAATGATATAAACAATATGACACCCCCTCAACCCCAACAAACCCCCAGAGGCAGGTGCATATTGAATAGAGAAAACAAATACACTCAACCAGAATCATACAGGGTTGCTAATACTGAGGTTATATATAAAGAAAATCAATGCGCTGACGACTGTGAGTACTGAATAAAACAAACTATTTAAAAATGTACTAATCATACAGTTTAGTTCCCAAAGAGATCGATCGATGCTCGTACGAAGAATATAGCAATCAAACACTGAAGCACTACGACGCTATAATTTACAGCACTACAACATCTAATGTAATATATTTTTTAATGCATATCAATAATATTATAATACTAAAAATATGATTTTGTTAGTGTAAGAAATTGTGTGAGGATGAAGATCAATTCAATTGTCGGGGCTTCACAACTTTGCCTGAAAACACATACAATCAGTACTACATTACTACTGGAAATGGCCAAGAGTTGAAGACCTGTCTGCTACACTCTGAAGACACACTCAGTTTGGGATCTTGGATATTGAGTAAAAGGAATGGAGCCACTTATTTTAGGAGAGTCATGTGTCTTGACAGTAAGTTGTTTGATATACAATACTTTTTTCTCCCGCAAAATAGGTAATACCTATACCGAGAAAATAACACACGCGATATTTTATTAAAACGAACAAACTCTGCGTATTTATTTATTCTATATTGATTGGATCAAATATCAGTAGGTAATATTAATTATAATCGTAAAAAAATATTCAGCACTTTATATAATTTACCTTAATAATAATTACGCAAGATAAATAATAAAACGGGTTAGAATATTTTAATAATAATAAATTGAGGCATTAAAAACAAAACGCAGAAAAACATACATCTTCTTTCGAATCATCATTTAATAATATCAACTCGAGGGAAGAATAACTGAATTTACGATTTTTTTATAAACTTAGTCTTAATTAAATCTATTATGACCAATTTGTTGAAAAAAATTGAAAATTGGATTTTGAAAATTCCAATACTCAATTGTTGATATTTATTAAAGTATTTAATTGATTTAAAAACAAAGATTAATTTACATTATGAATTCCTTATGAAAAAAATAGATGTATGAATGTAATTTTTGGGTTACAGTATTCTTTTGTTACTCTTCTTTATAAATAAGATTATAATTATGTTTTTTTTTTGAACACTTTTTACGTGTATTAAATCGAAAAGAAAAATTTAGAATCGTACCTTGTTGATCATTGTCTATAAATCAAACATAATATTTTTTTAAATATTTTATTGGTTATACGAGTGGCTTGAAATAATTTGAATTTAACTGGTTGCTGATAATTTTTAATAATAAACATCTTAAAATCTATGAAATCAGAGTAAATTTCTATCATGGCGAGCTTGTTTTCCATAAAAAAATACCCGTTCATCAATAAACACCTATATTTTTGTTCAGTTTGTATATTATTTAATAGAAATTATTTATATTTTTATTCATACTACACGTTGTGGAATATGAAAAGTATCGAATAGGTGCGATTATTGAATTCAATAGCAAAGTGTGTCCGTCTACATAGAATTGTACTGTGAATGTTATTTGCACAATTGGCCGACAGCGCAATTCGACAGTTTGATGAAATTTCAAATTGGCTGTTATTAACAGGAAATATTTCATACAAACCACCCTCTGATTATATTTTCAGATTTATAGCATATCGACACTTGTTCAAATACATTCGCTCAGACAAATATACGAATGCAAATATACATATAATCACTTCCCGTACAGAGTAGACTTTCTTTACACAATATGTGTATAGTGATATAAATATATAAAGCAGGGCTGTTTTTATAAATTTACCCACTTTATTTCTATGCCTGTTTTATTTCTGAAAAATATATGGTATTTGAAATCTTATTTTATTATTATTTAAGTATTTATTTGTTGGAAGTACTCTTGTGTTGTGTCGTGAGATGGAACATATATGAAATATACATGAGGGGTCGTAGTTTTCATCTCATATGTAACATAAAGCTACAATATTGCACTTTTAGCATTCAAACCACACACTATAATATTTTTAACACGTGTAACATTCTTATGAATAATGAAATTTAATCTCATTATTACTAAGCACAACTATCATTTCGCGCCTGACACTAGAAACTCAATTATTAAAATATGACAATATTATAACAATATTTCATAGCAAGCTCAGTCTTTTAAATAATTTGCCTCACCTGTGTAATAAGTTAATTTTTAAGAATTATTGTAATTAAATACACTTAAACCGAAAGTATGTTCTAATCTGTTGTATGTTAAGCGGTCTTGTAGTCTCATAAATAAAATCAACCTTTTAAGATCTATGTACATCCCTAAAAAAATAAAGGGAAAACATAACACTCGATTTTTTAAAAGGCATCCCAAAGGATTATTTTAAATTATATATTACGAAAAAAAAATAACAAAAGAAAATTGCGCCAACGACTAAATTTAAGGTTATGGATTCTAATCGTATTAAAAAAATCAATCGACTCCTGGAATTACCAATATATAATAAAGATTTATTTATTTTAATATATCCTGAGGTGTTTTTTTAGGTTTATTACAAAATTTGGTTTTTTTAATTCAACCACGTGTTGATTAATTTTTCAAATTTTTACCTGTCGCTGATCTTAATTTTTACTAGCGCCTGTTCCTGACTTCATAATCTCACTATCCAGGAAATGGGAATCTTCCAGTCGTAATAAACGATCAAATCATTTTTTTACTTTAGCGAAATGTGAACCCACGACTACAGCGTTTGTAACTACGCGACTTGAGGTTTCTCCTGAGCTTAAACGCTGGTTGATCATATTGATGCTTTGATTTTTTGGATTGTAGTATGAATATTAACAGAATAAGGACCTCTGATAAAAGCCTTATGAATCAAATAAATACTCATAAATTTTATTGAATGGTATTTTCAGTAAGTGTAGAATGTTCTCCGGTGGCAATGACAATAACATACCGTCCACATTCCGACTTTCGAGGAAGGCTCTATGTAAGTGGCTTTTCCGAAACATGCTCCACTTCAGGACAAGGATTTGGACAAGCAACAACATTAGTAGTGCCTTTTCATACAAATCAATGTGGCGTCAATAAAGCCTTCGCCTTTGAGGATTCATCTGGGTCACCAAAAAATACGTACGCTTCCATTTTGCATTTTAATTATTCTGAAGACAGTATGTGCAGTTTAATGTAATGTTTCAGGACACTGATGTACACACTGTTGGTTGTACAAAACAATCCGATAATTCAAGCCCAAGGGGACAGGTTTGTGAGGGTTGGTTGTGTCGCAGCACCCTCATACAATATCACCCTGGACACTTCTATTCAAGTCGGCACAGATAGGCAAGTATACTATTTCAATCAACCTTCTATATTATCTGGAGACTTCAAAGAATATTGTGTTTTAATTGGACTATCGCGTTACAAAAGCTGACATTATTACACTCCCAACATCGAATATTCACAAATTAAAGTGTACAAAGAGATGTACTCACAACTTTCAATTTAATTACAAGGGCTTGCTTTCTAACACTGTACTCATTTTTTTATTAATGCATAAATGGTCGAGAGTTTTCGAATTTAACATATCACCTATTGTATTAAATTAATCTTTACTTAAAAATACGGTCGATCTTTCATTTACGACATTAATCTGAATAAGATCCTTGGACGTATATAATTTATACATATTTTTAAAAAATAAAATAAAAACTGAATTTAGAACGCACGTGGATTGTTTATCAAATGATGGTCGTATTTTAATTAAGTTTGTTATACATAAAAATTAAAAATAATGAACTTACATATTCAACGAATCTAATGAATATTTTATTTGTCATATTAAAATTGTAAATTCTTAAGTTCACTTTTATGCAAATTAATTCAAAGTTACCTTAAATACAAACACTTTTTTGAGTTATCAATAAAAAAATTATTTCAAGTTCATATCCAATTTTAGGCTAGTCAATATTTCAGTTAATTTTAGACCTCATACCCCGATTATTGTACTTATTATACTTTTAGTATTTTATTTTAAAATTATTTTTTTCTGTTTAACGGTCTTAAAAAATGTTGAATATATTGGATGGAGTAATAATACATGTGTTCTATTAATATTTTAGTGAGAACAGCACCGATATCAGCAATTCGGGTGGTGCTCCTTCTATTCCAGCTTCATCAATCATCAATACAACAGGAATAGTAGCCATTCCTAAGGTGAAAATGTACATTGTAAATGAACCTGACCAGAGGGACCAGTCTGCAGCCTTTTACCCTGGAGGAGCTGTATCCTTAGGGGAGAGTATCGAACTCCGTATTGAGGCCGAAGCTGCTGATCAAGGTATATTATTAATAATATTACACATTATAGTAACTAATATTTTAAATTATTTCTAATTTAGATCCCGTTGATATCCACGCTTACCATTTGGTGGCTTCTTCTCAGCTCGGTGATAGTTCAGTATTCTTGTTGGACGGTCGTGGATGTCCAACAGGTCAAGTGGATTTTCCTGCTTTCCAAAGAACAAGAAAACCGGGAATCGTGAGGCTCTCATCCAGGTTTAGAGCGTTCAGATTCCCCAACTCGCATGTTGTCAAATTCAGTGTCATGGTTCAATTCTGTGCATCTTCTTGCGGAGACGTGAGTACATTATGCCATTAATTTGATTTCTCCGTGAGTTTATAGGGTGGTATTTAAGTTTAAAGGGAGGATAGCGAAGGTGTTGGATTGTGTGAAAATTACATTAGGGTAATGTCATTGTGAATTAGCATCCAATTGAAGTTATGACCTAAGGAAGGTCTTATTGTAGACACCTCAATTGCATACAAACTTTGCTTTAATTCCATCCACTTTCCATCGTATCAGTTAGCAAAACTTTTCTATGAACACCGGAATTATTTTAAATTTTTTTTAAACTCTATATGACTTGTATTACATCTCTTATTGAACTGAAACAATATTATATTAATAATTAGAAGATTATATATCTTTACTACATATAGTAAATGGGTTTAAAAATAGTCCAGAATACCCCGATTTTTGTTTTGTATCATTTTGTCTATTTAATAAATTTTAGATACAAAGCATACACTTTAAAAATGTAATAAATCCCCATTTTCTATTCTGTAATTTATAAGATTTTTTAATGCCTCTTGTAGGTATTTTTTACACAAATTATTTCTTGCATAAATTTTACGGTAACCTTTACATAAAATGTATGAAAAAAAAACTTTCAAATACTCTCAAAAGATGGAAAATGCTTATTACTTAGATATCGAATTGTATATAGCAATCAATCAAATAATAGCTTAATATACAGGATGGAAATTGCTGAGAATATTTTAGGGAGTGGTAGGGCAAGAATAAGTGAAAAATGCATAACATATATTTTTTTTAAATATTATCAAAATAATAAAAAATGTTTTTGAATCAAGCTTGGGCCACCATCTTGGAATCAGCTGTTTCTGTGAAGTAATCAGTAGTAACTGTCACGTGTGTATCGGATCAGTAAAGTGCGTAATAAATATTTTTAATAATTTAATTAATAATTATTAATTTTTTGCTTATATTTGCGATATCTAACCGCCAAATAAAATATTCTCAGTTAATTCAAGTCCACCCTGTAAAACAATGGATTAAATTCAATACAAAGTTTTTGTTATAAAATGTGTAATATTGCCTTATTTAATAACAAATAGTGGTAATTAAATAAGGCGAATCTCCATCAATCGAATCGCTAGCTTGTAATTATCTAATTATTTATTTATTTACGCTCCGAGGAGATTTTATTTTAGAAAGGGTCTGTTTTGAGAGGGGTTTTTATACACAACAACGTGTTAATTGTCTGTCGGTGATCTTAACTATTACTAGTTACACAGGTCACAGACTTAATAATCAGTATTTACCTTACAATACAGGAAATCAGAGTAAACCTTGATCAAGACGATTGATCGGCATTTTATTAATATTATTCCCGATCTCCCAGTCGTAATAACCGATCAAATCAATTTAAAAATTCTTGACTTGAGTGGGATTTGAACCCATGTCCACAGTATTTGTAGCCACGCTTCTTATCTCCTGAGCTATTACGCAGGTTAAATTATTATTATACTTAAAATTGTGATAGTTATTCTGTTATGTAATGAATTAGTATAAAATAACGGTAGTTGTGGTGTGAAATGTGTGGGTGTCCATAGTTTGGGCAGTGTTGAGGGTAGAAAACTTGAGTAAACTGTGGTGCAGAATCCGGTGCAATGTGAAAGTTTGCCCTTTCTTCGTTCTTTCATGCTATTATATGGCATAGTCCTGGTATATCCTGGTATCCTTGGTCCTGGAGTACCTTCTCACTGTATTGTCATGGCATTAACTTCCTGCCTCCACCATCATCACCATGATCACCTTCTCCACTAACTTCTTTAATTATAATACTCGTTCCGCTCGACACTATATGTATTATATGATTTTCACACCGACAATACACCACTAAATAAATGTATAATTTTGCACTTTTACAACTTCCTCGCCAAACTTTTAAAATTGTATTTATATGGAAATTTATTATACTATACTATATTACGTAGATTGGAGGTTCTTAACATTTTTAATCACCGTGACAACTTCACTTTAGGATACAAGATTAAATTTTATTTAAAAAATATATCGACAAAAGAACAACCACGGATATCTTTCACATTATACATAATTAGTATGTAGACAATTTATTTATAATTGAAAAGGTTGATAATGATAAAAATATTTAAGTGCAGCTTAAAGAAATTTTTAATATGATATAAGATCATGGGATTTTTATCCACAATATTATATATGATAGTTGTTTATTTTTAAAATATAATAACGTACAAGAAATTTAATAATAATAATTTTTATAAATAAATAATAATTTTTTTATAATTTCTCCAATATACTTAGGCAGTTGATTAAATATATTAACACCTATATGGAGAAGACCTTTACAATTAATTTTTCTAATTATGTTAATTCTTATATTATCCTTACTTATTAAATATTTAAGTATACTTAACCAAAGGAACCAAATTATTCACATTATTATTAGTGGATTTTTTAGATTTGTGCTACCTGGAAATAGTGAATTTGGTATTTAATTAGAAAATAATTATGTAATAAAAACTTCCACATACATTGACAATTTGTAAATTTTTGCGATAATTACTCGGTTGTGTGGTATATAAATGAAAATTAACCTAACCCAAATTCATAATGATGAATTAAATACGATATCGTCATACTATGTTGGGTTATTTCTATCCCATCCTGAAATAATCTATTTAAGATAAAATTCTTACGAGCATTTTCAAACGATCATAGTCGTGTAGTTACTCCCTTATCCACGATATACAGTACACAATTTGATTTAACAAACAATAAGCCGATTCGAGTTGTTGTCAGATTGTATTTTTGTTGCTGAACACGATAAACGGATCTTTCATATGGAGGCCAATATTTTTGTTTCCTTTGTGAAGCTGTATTTTCATGGCGTACCTCAGAGTCGACTTTTACTAAGAGTGTTTTCATGTTCCCAACTTTGGACGTAATTTTCTATTCAAATGACTTTTTCTCGTCGCTTCGCCGTCGCACTCGTCACCGCTGTACATTTTTGAGATATTTTTTTTAATATTATTTTTTTTTAAACTTGACGAAAAGACCACCCACCCCGTGACTTGTTTTTATTCTCGGATAACTCGAATCGAGTCCCCTCTTAATGAAAGTCTTTGATAAAGATTGTGCTTGAAGGATGACCGTCTTTTGTGAATTTGAATTAAAATGTTGAAAACTTCATTCACACTTTCTCGTAAACAGCCCAATTATGTTTGTAGGTACTTGAAATGCTGAATTTATTTATAATTTAACATTTGACTACCTGACGACAGATGTCAGATATTGGTGGCGTTTGAATTTGCATACGTCAATATTAATAAAATTCTATAAAAAAATATATAATGCATTATCAGTACTTTCATTTGAATAAGGAGGAATAATTTTATTTTATTTTTAATTATCCAATGTGAAAATAATACTAATTTAACCTCATTAGATTTTAAGCCGATGTATTTAACGGGAAAGCTTTTATAGTTATTTTATTTAATGGGAAAGCTCAGCTTCTGTTTTGGAAAGTTATTTTTAGTATCTCTGAAAAAATACTTTGAATATGCTTTCGAGTACGTTTATTGATTTCAATTAGTTTATTTAATATACGCCCCGAGGGCTTTTAAGAGTTTTTTTTTTACAAAATTTCGCTTTTTCAACACAAAAACGCCTTAATTCATTGTCTGTAGGTGATTTTCACTATTAAAGTGGTCGATGATTTAATAATCGTCTCAGTATTTAACTTAAATCCAGGACTTTATTAATATTATTTCCAATCTCCCAGTCGTAATAACCGATCAAATCAATTTAAAAATATTTGACTCGAGCGGGATTTGAACTCATGACCACAGTATTTGTAGCCACACGCCTTATTCCCTGACCTATTACGCTGGTCATTAACTATATTTGGAAAGATAAATTGAATAAATAGGAAAATGATCGGGGTTTTTTAGTATTAACAAAAAAAAAATGGGTGAATAAATATCCCTTAGAAAAATATCTATTTGATGAAAGAATGAATTTTGATATTACAAAATGTAAGAGGATGAGGGTCATTTATGAACTATCAGAATCGCTTAGCATGACCCAGTCCAGAATATCTATTTCTCCGGAGCCAAAAAGGGAATTGCAGGAACATAATTTCTTTAAAAGGTTGCCCTTGCCACGATGAGAAAAAAAACGTATGAAGATAACGGCGGGTAATAACTAAGGTAGAAAAGAGGGACGACTTCAGATTTATAGCAACCACATTGGCCAAATGATAAATGGAAATCACTGCAAAAAATAGACTGAAAAGTCGGACCGTTGCTATCATTTCTATTTTTATGTTTTTCAGCTGTTTTCAGTAGTGAAATTCTGAATTATGACCGGTTGTCGTTTGGCTTTTTGCTCGATTTACTTCCGAATCTCCTTGAAATGATTTGTTCACAAACGTACCATTTTAATTTGATATCTAGATCGTGACACAGTAATCTTCTCCCTAATTAATACAAAATAAATAAATTAATACACTGAAATCTTCGTTTCAATTTGAATTAATACAAAATAATACAAAATTATACAAAATAAATAAATTAATACACTGAAATCTTCGTTTCAATTTGAATTGCATATATGTACTCGATGGTAAATTAAAATAACGCTTATATGCTTATAGGGTAGTCGTTGTTTTTTTTTTTTAATTATTTAAATAATATATTTGTTTGTGATTTTAATTCAATTTAATCTGATATGAACAGTCTGTGTACGTTGTGATATAAAATTGATTTCTGAATATAGAAAGTAATAATAAATATCGGTTTATCCAAAGTATTCCCGTTACAAATAAAAGAAGCGTTCAATTTTATACTTTGGAACGTGTGTGTACATGGAAAAATTTATCTCAAATATCCAAAAAAGGGACAAGAAAGGAAACAAAGGGAGGATAACGACATCAAGAGAACAAAGAATACACGGTCGCACAAATATTACATATACCTAGAGGAATTTGGAAGAAAAATATGACACACAGGAGTTATAAGGCATGGACTAGTAACTCAATAAGACCCAAACCACAATCGTTGAACGACAAATCAACTTAAAACCGAAACCCACAACCGCCATTTTCATTAGGTTTTCCCAAGAGACTATCTTCCCTTTATAATTTCACCACAATACTTCAAATTTATTTGAGATACGATTCGCTATTCTAATGGATTTGCCTTTTTATATTACATTCATACGAGAAACCTAACATATTGTAATATTTTATTTCGTCATAATTCAAAATAATATTTAAAAATGTGTACTACGGAGGCGAGATTATTTATTACTTGTTATTCTTAACATTTTTAATGAATTAGATTTATTTCTTTATTTACGCCTTGATGGGGATTTTTGAGGTTTTTACAGATTTTTTGGAAAGTTTTTTGGACAGAAGTTTTTTGGACACAACAACGTATTAATTCATTATCGGAGCAAACCTGGATCAATATTATTCCCAGTCATAATAAACATTTTTTTTGCTTAAGCGGGATATGAACCCGGACCACAGAATTTGTAGGCACACAGAATTTACACATTTAAGTATGTTTATTTTTTTCTAGAAGTAGAAGGTAATCGTCTACATTGTAAAACATGATATAGTTTCTCATAATAATCATATTTTACAGTAGAGGCGTTTAAAGTTTCTTATAAATTTATAAATATTTGATATTTGTATACACGCATATATGGTCAATGTAACAATTATCAATAATAATTGACACCTCTAGTACAAAGCGTCATTTTTCTTCATAGAAAAATATGTTTTCAAAATACTTTATTTGAAAACATGATAATGTGTCATGTTTTCACAAAAAAAATAGTTGATTTTACATTACATTATTTACTATTATTCTAATAACCTCATGTTATAAAAAAAATGAGAAATGTCACTTTTCTTTTTAACCGACGATATTATGGGTTTGCATTGAAACTAATCATGGCAAATTTTAACAAACATACGAATACCATACTAATGAATAAAGGAACGAAGTTTAAATATCCAGAAAGGACAATTTCAATTTTCAAAGCATATGTTCATTAACGTAGATTATCATTAGAACAATCAAGTCAGTGAAAAATTGAATAATTATAAGACAAGCCACATAATGATATTGTCGCTCGCACACGCCATGGCATAAAACTAATTCTCGTTAAAATTGAATAAGTTAAAATTACAATCGTGTCCCCGAAACAAGCCAACAATCTCGTGTGTGAAGTCTTCAGAGATTAGAGTCAGTGGTTTGTTTGCAGAAGTGCGGTTGTGATATTTGCCCTAGAACCTCCAACTTTGTCGCGTGTCAATTAAAACCAGTACGTGTTAAGGCTTACTTAAACAATGTCAGTAATTCTCCAAGGAAAGACAACCGCTTTCCTCGATGTGGGTGTATTCCCGAAATATGTTATGTTACCCAACGACACTTAAAACTATTACATTATTCTGTTTAGTTAATATATCCCTCGGGGATTGAAAATATTCATTGATTTTATAAGTGCGAATATTATAAAAAATGACCGGTTAAAAATGAATGATTATGAAAAAGTTAAACAATATGGCCATTCAAGATATTTTTAGATTGCTCAGCATGATCACAATAGAATTTTTTTTTTGATCGGTTTTAATTTATTTATATAATAATCTCAAATCTTCAAGTATAAAAATCACCCAATATATAAATTATGAATAACATGTCCATTCTTTACGGGACATTCTCTATATGGTACTGAATTAATTATTATTAAAATAATTTCCCTCCTACAAACTTAACTTTATGTTATACTGTTTGCCTACTTTAGGCGCTATAAAACGATAATATTTTTTTCAATGCATACAGATAATATATGCTTGGTAAAAGAAAATATCCCAAAATTCAATAACCAAAGGAATAATAAAAATTAAGTCATTTAAGTGAATTTAGACGGTTTTTTTAATATAAAAAAATTGTTACCTGAAAAATTGTTAAAAAATTGGTCATTGAAAAATGAAATATGTTGTAGATTATTAAATAATTCTCTGAGTAATACATTTTGAATGCTGTTAGTTTTTAGATACTATATATATTTTAAGTAGTAATGATGATTATCCAATTTGAATGCCATTCTAGGTTATTTGTGATTTACCACCTGTGGCTCCAGTTTCTCCACCCAGTCGTCAATCGAGAAGTGTCAATGGAAATCTCACAGGTGATAAAATACGCAAAATGGAGTCGAGCATCGTTTGGAGCTCAGAAATCGAAGACTTGAGAACCTTTGAGATCCCTTACGAAAATGCAACTGTAACATTTGCCGATGCCGGTTCCCCTTCGGAGACCAGGTCTCGAAATGGCAAAATAGTTGTTGCTTCTAGTGAAAATATCATGAGGATGAGGGAAGTTTGTCATGAAATATACGAGAGTAAAGATAGCAAGATCCCATTGGAGTTGTCATTGGTTGTGGCTTCTAATGAAGTTGCTGGAGCCGATAGTCTTATCTATGGAGAAAACAGCAAAATTGTCATCGCCGGATCGGGTATGCATTAAGAATTTAACCAAACATTATATTTATAATAAATTTAATAACTTTTTGCAGAAGACTTGGGGTCAAACCCGAGTATGATTTGTATTCACGAGGCGCTTTTCATCACAATTGCATTTGCGTGGTTGTTGATTCAAATATTCATACTAGTCGGATGCTTGATTGTAGTTAAAAGGTAATATCATTATAATATAAAATTATAGTAAAATATACAAAACAAATTGTTTATTAAATATCAAAATAAAGTACCATCAAAAAGAATACTTATGAAAATAATCCAGTGATTTGACAAAATTTCATATTGTCTATAAGACTTGACGAAACGCCCTATTTTTTTTATATATAAAAGGGAACTTTCATTAATAAATATATGTATGGTAATATTGATTTATAGTCTACTTTTTCATTATTTTAGTGGCTCAGAAAATAAATAAATTGTCAAATACATAATTAGGCTTTTAATTTTTCAATAAAACATGAATTCTACCATCAAGTACCATATTAAAATACCGATAACAATTGCAGACATTTTTTTATTATTGATTTCATCCTTACTTGATTATATTGAAAGTAATTGTGTTTAAATCAAACCATATTAAAAAAAATAACCTTAATCTTCTTTCCTAATGTTCATTGTTAATAAATATAAAATTTTAGACATTAACAAGTGAAATCACCGATTAACACCTTTAAGTTGTAATATTTGTATATTTTAAATGGTTAAAATTTATTTTAGATACAGAAGATTTGCCGAAGACACCCAGCTTCAGAAAGATTATCATTCGTTTGATAATTTGGGATTTGAATCGTTCACAACTAATAGACGAGTTCATTGGCCCGACCAAAACGTGGATATTTTGCATGTCACATAATTAATTTTATAAATTACCCGCATAATTCATGCATTTGTATCGCTGCCATTTTATTTTGTAGTATGTGCGTTTTTGTGTAACAATAATATAAGATTTTTTTAAAAATAAATTACAATTTATTAATGTCTAAATATTACAATTTTTATTTTTTTGTTATAGCGTGTCACTACATTTTCTTTGGATGCTTAGCTGATTTTAGTATTTTTAAATTATTATAAATGGTATATTTTTAAAGGTGGTGTATTTAATTTATGCTTGGGTTGTTACTGGAGATGAGGTTGTTGATTTGATAGACTTTGGGGCTGCTTTTCTGACAGGTTGATGATTAGAAGCTGCATTGTAGTTGTAACCTTCTTTTCCTTCACTTTCTCCTCCGCCGCCTCCACCTTCCAAATTAGCTTCACCCTCGTATCTCACCTAAATTGTTTCATAAGAAAAATATATTCAGTAAAATAATTATTTCACCATTTTGACGATTTTTGATAAAATCAAAAACTCAAAAAATAGTCATCGTATGGTACCATAAGGGACCAATCTAGTCTAATATTTTTAGCATGAAAAAAATGATTATATAACATATATTTTGATGAAAATGCAATTTTGTTTATGTGTACTTAAATTGAAAAATCCATTCAGACCAATTTATCATAATGTAATCAAATGAGTCAAATATTATAAATAAAAAAAATGAGTGGATTTACCCGCCATCATCTATATTGTCGATAACACAAAACGAATTTGTATCAGAAACTATTTTATAAAGATATCATGTTAAAATGGATATTTTTGGCTTTATTTACAGACTGCGTAACTCCGGATTATTTTAATACCATACAGTAGCAAGTCCTTCTGGACTTTTTTCTAAAAATTATTAAATTGTTACCTAGCAAATATAAAAATTTTCATCTACATGCACACGTTTAAACCAAATAAATTAATTCCAAATAATTTTATAAAAATAAATACATATATTTATATGTAAACCAAAAAAATAATTATGATCTTAAAAATGTGATGTAATAATATTTGGCAAAATGGAATTACACAGTCTGTAAAGAAAACCGACGATATCAGATATTTTATTAATGTCATAAAAATATATTAAGAACTAATATTACGTATTAGTAATAAATAAATAAATATATATATATATATATATATATATATATATATATATATAGATATATATATATATATATATATATATATATATATATATATATATATATATATATATATATATATATATATATATCACATTTTTAAGATCATAATTATTTTTTTGGTTTACATATAAATATATGTATTTATTAATATAAAATTATTTGGAATAAAAAGAATATGTTTGCACCGAATATTATAGTTTAATAAAAATGAAGAATCACACATAATCTTTGAAAAATATCTATAAATCCAAGCATATTGAAATTGTTGCTTCAACAATTAATTATTTCTTTTAACTAACAACTGGTTTAGGAACTGCTTTCACTGATTTATGATAGTGATAATATGTTTAGTTATTCGAAAAATGTGTTGTATTGTACATATGACTCGTAAGTTTATATTTAGGACTGTGTATACTTGGCTTGAGTTCTAGTTGAGTTGAGGCTAATCGATAGTTAAATTAATTTACCTGTGGCATGTATCCTTCAACCCCAGCTGTATATTCAACAAATTGGGTCCTACCATCTGGAAGTAGAACGTGGTAAGATCCTGAAGTCTTGTCGCCATTGCGTTTCTCCATATGTCCAAAATCCAAGTTGGTGTCGGCTTCTTGTACTTCATACGAGAACTCATAGTTGGCCGGCTCCTTATTAAACGGAATACCACGATGTTTTATTTGCGATCAGCACATATGTTTATTAGACTTGCTTTATGTGAATGCAAACATAGTGAATAGCTCTTAATGAAATTCTGTATACTTACTCCACCCCCGCCTCCCCCATCTCCTCCTTTACCACCCTTTCCTCCTTTGGGGGGTAAATACTCTTTGCCTTGTGGTTCGCAAAGAAAAAGGCTTACCAACGAACACATTACGATACACACCAACTGAAAAATAATAAAAATCATAATGTGTGAACATCTCTTTGAAGGTGATTGATGGCATCGTTATTTTGAGTCTCCTTCCTCAATTTCTCCAACACACTTATTCAATCACCATGAGAATTCCCATTGTTTGAAATATGTCACTAAATAATAATCTTTCATACGTCAAACATATTCTTCCTATGACCCGTGACTTTGTTATTCCATATAAAAATTCTAACAAGGAAGTCAAAATATTAAAAAAAGTACAGTATGTATTGTGTGAATAAAAATAATATAAAAATTATATTCGTAGAATCAAAATACATCTTATATTTTTTTATTTAATATTATTATTACGCGTCTAATCGATATTACAAAAAAACTTGGTGTATCGGACACTCTGATTCTTGAACATTTTTGTTACTTAAAATAATACTTAAAACAATTTTCAATAAAAAATAATTGACAAAATATTTCTTGAATTTAGTTTATATATTATAACCTCGTACATCCAAAATGTTTAGCATTATTAATTTAAAACCCTCATACAAGTTTTAAAGCAAATGGGAAAAGAGGAAGTGCAAAACCCATTTGTAAAAATTATCATATATTTGAAAAAAAAAATATTAGTGGATTATATGAATAGTCAGTCAATATTGTATGAAGTAACGTCTTTTACTTAAATGATTGAATATTTTTATGTTACGCTCTAGGATCCAATTTTAATACCATAGTGGCAGACTTCTAGATGGTGAATAGGACATAAAACTCACAATATTAAAATCAATTTGTGTTTAATAAAATTTCAGAAATAGAATGTTTCTGTCACTAATTGTCGATTCTCCCACATCAAAGTATACTAATAATGTTTTATACTTCGCAATATTCTGTATCTCAAAGTGATTCAAACAATGCACTCTCACGATCTCACCACTTCAATCGTCGATCGTCAAATACGATATTTGTATTCTTTGAACACTAACCCGAGGGATATTAGGAAATTTTACATGCGTATCTCGTGGAATATGCAAAAATAGCCAATTCAAAACATGTACTGTTTTAAAGACAAGGCATTAAAAACATGATTTTAACTAGCTTAATTCCAAAAAAATATATCTACACACAATGAGGTTTTTTTGTTTAGACTAAATAATTAGCGTGATAGACACATTTTTTTAAATGTAAGTATACACATCAATTATTTAGGAGGTGAATTATAAAAATAATACAAATACATCATATGATTAAAGTAAATGAACAATTAAATTAACATGTATTCATTTCTATACGAATATGCTATTACTTGATTTTTACATCACTATGCCCAAATTCATGGTGTGATGTGAAAAATATTAAAATTACTTAAGAAGAAAAAACATTCTAAAATGACTTTATATAAAATATACGATTACGATTAAAAGAAGTATTGAGCATATTTGTTTATTGTAATTTAGCTAAAAATAGACAATACGACGATAAAATTATGAATTTACAATTTTTTTTTAATTAAACGATTCAACTTTCAATATTTCAGTTGCTTTTATTTTGGTACTTTTATATTAATAACCAACAGTAACTGCACAATATTAGGATTTTATAAATTCGACATAAACGTAGTGATAATTAAAAAAACTGGATTTACTTATGATCTATGATAAACAATTATATAATTTATATAGGGATTTTAATATTTTTTTCAAATATTTCAAGAAGATTTTTATAATCAACACAGTATTTGACTTAACAGCGGAAAGAATTATTTTAATTTTTCCAATTACATCCTATAACTTCATTATTAATATGATAATATCTTTTTGTCTTTATCTTGAGTCATCTTTATTACATATTATAAAAATAAATGTTCTGCTCAAACCATGATGTAAAGGATGATATTAAACTTACCATAATTTTGATAGAAGCCATCGCACAGTTTTCTATTCAGCACATAACCTGAACTTTACACCAAGAGTCAAACTCTCCGAAGAAGTCAACTAAAACAACTGAAAATAACGTAGGAAAAGCGTAGTTTATATAACCACAAAAAATGAGTCACTTTAATTAATTTTTGCCAACGCTCTCTAGGATAATAGAAACCTGTCGCAAACAATACAGTAACCTCGCTTCAAAACGAAGAGAGAAAACTTATACTTCTTGATCTCATATAACAAACACAAAATTCACCCATAAATTAAAGTGTTTGGGATAAAACGATGTAATTTTTTTTCAACAGTATTGATTTGAAGGTGGTGAGAAATGATGGTATTTTTAATATTGAAATTGAGTGTTTTTTGGTTGAAACATAGTATAAAGCCCTTGACTGAGAAGATTTCTTTACCAATCTACGTTGCGACATGGCGGCCTGACTACCTTAAAACATTAATTAAAATTAAAATGTGAAAAGTGGGGCACTCACCGCTTTATAGTCCCTTCACTGTGAACGAGGGTTGACTTTGATAGGTATTCATTTTATTATTTTTGGATAGAACTTTTAATTAATCACACAAAACTACGTGCCTTATCAAATAATAAAATCTGCACCCCAAAATTCAAACTATATACACGCAATGAATAATAATAAAATTATTCATATTAGTGTGACCTTTTTAGTGAATCGAAAACGTATTTAAAGAGAAAGGTCTAAAAATAGGTGAAATTAATAAAAATAAACACCTACTTCATTTTATCTTACATTTGAAAGAATAAACTTGGTGACTAAAATATTGAAGACATTTTTATGAATTTGGAATAGTTCCTTTATATTGAGAAAATTCAAAGAATAGGTTAATTTCTTTTCATATCAACATTATTATAATCAAAAATCTCTGAACTGAAATGCCTTGGATCATTGGTTTATATTTTTATTAAATTTGTAAATTGTATCATTATTTTTCAATTCTCGGATATTATAATATTAAAAGAACAATCAACATCATATATTATTAAAATTATAATATCATTATCTTTGAAATTTGCTCATCCACCCAGTATTCGGCTATAATCAAAATTCTAATTTCTCCCATGAATATTAATTTTTTGTATAATAATTAATGTGTTTTTGTTTATAATGCATTTTTTCAAAGAAAACATCAAAATTGTATGAAAATTTTAAATTATTTATATAAAATGTATCTATTTTATTTTATTTGGATATTTAATAATACATATAATTGGGTGGTTTGGAAATTGATATTTTGTTAAATAAATTATTTGCCTTTTGTCATTCAAGATAAAAATAAAATTATCTCACTACAATATAAGTTTAATCTTCTTGTTACAAACCTTCAAGACGAGTAATAAATATTTTGTATTGAAACCGCTTAAAGTTGACGAAATTACAAGTCAGCAGAGGTTTTTTTTGTAATAAAATGACCGACAGTGTTTGCTTTTTTAATTAAAATTTCAATTACGACGGTCACAATGATCTTTGCGGTCTCTGCATTTTGTGATCGTTCACCGCAGATTCCGCAATTTCAGATGTGACCTTAATTAGAGAGCTTTCATAATATCTCATTTTAATAAAGAAATTTAAATTTATCTTAGTTCAAATTAAGGTTGGCAAAAGAATAGTTAATCTGGTGTAATAACGAAACACAATTTACATATTTAATGTTGTTTTTATTAAGTATAAATTACATGATCATCTAATCAACTACTTTATGGCAGACAAATATCAAACACTAATCGTGGAACGTCATACAAATAATTTTATTTTGTATTTATATAAAAATAAATCTCTTCACCTAAATAAGATTTGTAATTTTCATTCATAAGCTTAGCATGCTTTGTATATTAATTAGTAACCAGTTCTTCCTGAAGAGCTTGGTCCACCTCGAGGATAGCCTTGATCCTCGCCCTGAGAAAAGGGTACTTGTGGCTTATCATAATTGTATCCATTATCATCCGGTCGAGGTTGAGAATTTCCAGGAGCTGAATAATCTGAAGCTAACTTTGCTGGAGCTGATGAAGGATAACCTTGATCTGGTTTATTGGAGGGATATCCTTGGTTTGGTTGAATTGATGGATATCCTGAGTTCTGGCTAGGTTGATTAGAGGGATATCCTTGGTTCTGGTTAGATTGACTGGGAGAATATCCGGGGCTTTGAGCAGGCTGATTTTGTGAATATCCTTGGTTCTGTCTTGGGTATCCACTGGGACTCGAAAACGAATTACTTGGAGATTTTCCATTAGAATATCCACCACTTGTTGCTGGCCTTCCTGAAGGATAACCATTACTAGGAGATCCAGAATTAGGGTAAGCACCTTGCGAAAAAGACTCAACAGGAAGTCCAGATGAGTAACCTTTAAAAGAGTACAAGTAATATTTAGATGATGAAAGGAAAAGTGTATATGTACAATAATTAGAAAAAAATACCATTTTGTCCATTACCATTAGCACCGCCTGTAAATAAAATAAATCAATTATTATGATTTGAAAATTAAACATAAGCAGAAATGTAAACTAAGCGGTGTAATTGTCGAATATTAGGCGGGTATGGGTTAGTTTTTTTTATGTGACCCAAGACTTGGTTAAATGATATGTCAAAAAAGCGTTACTGAACGATGAATGTGCATTTTCACAAAAGCATTTAGGCTTAATGCTTTTTAATTGTTTTGCAGACGAACCCTCGTATCTTATTTGGGGCTTGAATCCTCCAAGTCCCGCCTCATACTCGACAACTTGCTTCCGACCATCTGGTAGCAACACGTTATACTCCCCTGTTGCAGTATCGCCATTTCTCTGTTCAGTATGACCAAAAGCTGCTCCACTTTTTTGATCGTCTATTTTGTAATTAAATTCATACTTCGCGGGTTCCTTAAAAAAACAAAAAAAAATTAAAAACCATCTTTAGATAAACTTAAACTACTCACATCTAATGTTTCATAATTTCCTGATGTAGGAGCACCATATGATGACTGAGGAGGTGTATTGGTCATTGCATTAGGAGCTCCATAAGTGTTTCCTGGCAGAGAACCACTAAAGCTTGATGCGCTATTTGGAGCAGCGTAATTTGTGGATGGATTATTAAAATTTCCTTGGCTAGAAGGTGGTGCATATCCTGTGTTTGGTTGAATTCCATTAGAGAATCTATTTTGAGTAGAAGGTGGCCCATAAGATGAACTAGGTTTATTAGACAATGGTGATCTAGATGCTGGACTTTGCTTGTTAGAGTTTAAGCCTTGCCCAAAAGCTGGCGTTCCATACGACGAAGCGGGTTTGGTTGCACTTGAATAACCATTTGAATTTGTCGATGGCCTGGAGCTAGAATATCCATTCTGGTTTGATTCTGAGCTATAAGAATTTTGTTGACTAGATGGAAGTAAGTTAGCTTGGCTTTGTGCAGGCGTGGCGTAAGAAGGGTTGGGTTTTTGATAATTTTGACCAAATGATGAGATAGGTTGCTTTGAGTAACTGTTTTGCCCTCCTAAAGAAGGATTAGATTGAATGGGACTTGAATATCCACTTTGAGGTTTGGCCTGATTTGAACCAGGATAACCCTCTGATGGAGCATTGTATGAAGAACTGGGCTTGTTGGAATAACTATTTTCTTCAACTGAAGGCATGTTGTATGATGAAATTGGAATATTTGAACCACCTGATTGAAATTGTCCAGAAGAAGGTACTCCATAAGAAGAATCTGGTTTATTTTCATAGGCATTTCCTGTATTACCAGTTAAAGGAGCATTGTATGAAGAACTTAGCTGATTTGAAGTGGGTATATCGTTTTGTGCAAAGGAAGGATTTTGTTTCAATGGAGCACCATAAAGTGAATTTGGCTTGTTCGTTATGGAATATTCATTTTGTACGCCGGATGGCGAGTTGTATGAAAAAGTTTCAGGTTGATATCCACTCTGCTGTGAAGGAGTACCGTAGGTAGATGAAGGTTTACTAGAACTTGAGTAACCATTTTGTGTAGAAAGAGGACTGCTGTACGATGAACTCGGTCTATTTATATTTGAAGCCACATTATTTTTGTTTGAGACTAATCTATTACCAACATTTCCTGAACTCGATGGCAAATTTTGACCAAGACCTGGAGTTCCATAAGTTGAAGATGGTTGATTTTGATATCCATTTTGTGTAGCGGAGGGAATATTATAAACTGAAGCCATTTGGTTAGGGGTAGAATATCCACTTTGACCTACAGAAGGTACTCCGTAAGATGAACTGGGTTTAGTGGCACTTGAATATCCATTTTGAAAGGAAGAAGATGCACCACCGAATGAACTTTGTTTATTTGAGTTTGGATATCCGCCTTGATTTGAAGTTGGCGCCCCATAAGTAGAACTTGGTTTATTTGAGTTAGGGTATCCATTATCCTCATTAGAAGGTGTATACGATTCGACTGCTTGACCTAAATTTGAATTATAATCAGCACTGGGTATATTAGAAGTATACCCATTTTGGCTTGGAAAACTGGGAGCTCCATTATTTTTATAAGAAGAAGGCGCTGAATACGATGAACTAGGAACCGAATTTTGTGCAAAATTTTGAGAAGAGGGAGCACCATATGAGGAACTTGGAGTTTTGGTTCCAGGAGCACCATAACTTGAAGCTGGAACTGGTGGTGGGGAATACTGGTTTGAAGGATTTGTCGAATCTTGTCCAGGTGCACTATAACTTGAAGGTAACTGACCCCCAAATCCTGCATTGGTAGGTGCTCCATAAGTATTTGACGGAGATTTTGAATTTTGATTATTAAATGATTGAATTGCTCCATTCGAAGATGGCGGTCCGTATTCTGAAGCAGGTCTTCTACTCGATCCTGAAGGTGGCAAGTACGAATTAACTGGAGGTTCAGCCTGCGTTATTGCTGCAAGAAGCAGCAACACGACGACGGAATGAGTCTGAAAGATAATTAAATTAATAATTGACTTTCAAAATAGTTTTATATGAAATATATACATACACGCTTCATAGTGTAATCAATTGTTTTGATTTTGAATATACACTTTATTAGTTCGAGATGTTAGTGGTGACTAAAGTGAGTATTGAATGGTAATGATTTGGAGCAATCGCTGTCTTTTATAGTGAGGCTTTCAGAATGTGGAGCGACAGTGTAGTGGCGTCAATGTTGAATGTACGTGGGGGGAACCTTGGTTCACTTCCTTTGATAGAGAGAATGTCGCATCTTGGTGCTTCCACGCGATTTGCAGTTGACTGAAATGCTCTGATTTTTTGGCCACAGTCTTCCTTCGGGATTTCTCCCATGTTCCGTGTCCCGCTTTTATTCTTTCGCACGGCCGAACGCCGCATTTTGCTTTGATGCATACAAGAAATAAAGAATTTCACATATAACCCATCCATTGTGTACACTTACCTGAAAGCTTTCAAACTATACCAAAGATGAATTACATACAATTCTGTATATATCAATTTATATATTAACAAACAGAAAGTAATATATAAGACAAAACTATCTGTCTGGCGATATTTCCGTTCACACCATATTAAAATTTTATAATAGTCGCTCGCAAATGAGCATTTGACAAGTGTACAATTCTATAAAGTCTTATTCGATTATGTTGAAATGAAATACTCTCACGTAGATCATGTTTTTGTAAAGCATAGTTAATTAGTTTAATGAGCGAAGACGAAGCGATCCGATGTCGCAATAGGCGTTCTTAGTTATTTGCACATCTTATATGTTTTGTTGGTTATTTACACACGTTATGCAGTTGTTGCTACTGTTGTTGTTATATGAAAGATATTCCCAACTGACAAAGCGATGCAGTTAGATTTTCTCGCGTCCCATCTTATTGCACGCCATTTCTTAAGTAACTCAACTGTTATGCTGTAACCGCACAACACCGAGCGCACACTAAAGATGTGACAAATTTGCAATTTATCCTTAACAGGAATTTTGTTAAATATATCGAACCCGTTACAGAATACTGTCATAAGGTTCAAAAATAGTTTTTTTATTGTGCCATTTAATACTATTAATTGAGCTGCATCCATCAGTCAAAGTGACACATTTTTTTGGCGTTTAGTTTTTGCCCGGCACTTCTGTGTCACTTTGATATTTGGTACTTTTTGCATATTTTCACAATAAATTTAGACTAATCAGTTCATACTAAAAAAACGTGCCCTAACAATTTATATTTATTATAATATTTGAAAAAATAATATCATATATAAATGTTGAGATTGCAAATAACAGGTGAATGTTGAGTTCATGCTTATGGAACTGGAGAGGCTCAATGTAATCAAAATAACTATACAAATCTTATTTATAGTGACTAAAAAAAAAAACAAAAAATTCTACATTTAAAAATATTAATTATCACTCTACTTTTGTTAAAAATTGAGAATAATTGTATAAAACATTATAAGATAATTGTTGAAATACGACCTTAAAGCGCATTTAATTATCAGATATAAAATTGTCACATATAATTAGATAAAAGGATTTATATAATCTGTACACCTATATCTAATTTATAAGATTTTTTGTATTATTTCAACAATGTAAAATTAAAATTAAATAAAGAAATTGTAATACCAAGGTGATTAATCTATATAAAAGATATATCGAAAAAAGCAGTGTGATATTTTAAGAATAAATTAGGTTTATATATAATTGGAATTTATCCAAAAAATTTCAATACAATTATTCTTGATTGTGTTTGAATGTAATCATATTTCAAATGTAATAGTTAAATAATTTATTTGAAAGTGAAAGTGATCTAGTACGCTTAGTGTGCGTTGTGATTAGTATTGTCGGTTAGTAGTCACGATGAAAAGCGGAGTACTATAGAGCAAGGAAATCGGACAGGATTTGACAATATCAGATATAAAGGAGGCACGCTTGGCCATTTGTCGCCTCGTATTTATTTATTAAGGTTATAAAGATATGTGAGCTGTGACATGTTCCAATATTTCACAAAAGAAGGGGACAAAGCTCCTGAAATATGGCGTCTTTGGATTCCACTCACTGCTGCGTAATAGAACCTTTTGGCCTCAGTCCAACTCTTATGAATTTCTGTTTGTCTTCGACTTCTATTCGAATACAATTTTTATATGTTCAAATTACAATAAAAATAGATTGACTCTTCACATTTCAACTATTCAATTATGACAGAATACATTTTTCATTTAAAAAAATGAACACGTTTCGCTTCCGTTGTTCTATAGAGGCATTTTAATATGAACAATGATTTTCAATAATATCACTACCAAATACCCAATAATATTACTATACATTAATCAATCAATTCATCCAAATCATCTTATTAAAGATAATATTTTGGCTTAACATTTGATCATTTTTATTAAGCAGATTAGTAAATGAAATTTTATATCTTTTACATTTTGATTTTTTGACACACCTTCCTGTTAATTAATTATCTTTCGGTGCTCTTAACTATTACTTAACGTTTTTGATATTACTAACTCATAGATTTACTGTTATTGAAATCGGAAAATCGAAATTTAAATATATTTATTTTTTTATACGCCCCGAGGAGTTATGGTTTTTTTTCTGTTTTTTTAGACACAACAACGTGTTAATTAATTTTCTGTCGATGATCTTAACTATAACCAGTTACACGGGTCACCGACTTAATAATCAGTATTTACCTTACAATACAGGAAATCAGAGGAAACCTGTATCAAGAAGTTTGATCGGTATTTTATTAGTAATATTCCCGAACTCCTAGTCGTAATAACCGATCAAAATAATTTATTTTGGACATGAGCGGGAGAGCTATTTATAATATAACTCAGTAATTAAATGAACTCATTTGAAAAAAAATAGTGATCTTTTTTGTTTAATTTTTAGTCATTTTTTTATTCAAAATAATAATCTCTAACTTCATTTTATTTTTTAATTATTTACTAATAAATTAATTAAAATTAACTGCAGAATTTGTGATTTATACCTAATGTGATTTTATCTTCTAATATTGGAGGATAGAAGTAGGTTATTTTGATTTTTATATTAATGAAAAAAAAACACGTTTTTAGGTAAATACATATTTTTATTGATTTCACTTTGTACGAATAAATAATAAATATAAATAGTGGCAATCTGTAGTTGTATAAGTTGTATGATATCATAATAAAACAAGCTTAAGAATATGCAACATTATGTAAAATATCGAATCGTAATAATAATGGCAGTGTTTGATTTGATCCACGTTTTCTTAACGTCTATCTTTTGTGTTTGGTGATGAAAGACTTGTGACCGATTTGCGGTATTTACACGCGTAATTTGTTAGATGCAAATTGCACACAGGTAAGGTACAGGTACACGTTCCACGGTTTGTAAAACTAAGTATAATTTAGTATGAGAAGAGAATACGAGTAAGATGTCACTGGTAATAATAGTCGTACCTGTAGGTGTGAATCATGAACACTTTTGCAACAGATCAAAGGGTTCTAATAATTCATGATGTAATGTGTCTCATCATCTTCTCTCATACAAATTGTTCTCCGTTATATTAAGAACTATGTGAAAGCATAATAAACAATTTCTCCATTGTTTTATGCACTGTAATACCAAAACGATAATTCCTCGTAATAATTGAGATTATGGCTCTTCTAAAGCCGCAAACAAATTCTAACACATAAAACCTTACCTTGTAACCTAAGATCTAAAAACAAGTGAAACATATAAATTACACTTAAATTATTTACTCTAAGTATAATACATAACAATTAAAGTTTTAACCCATTGTTAAATAATAGTCAATGGACATTGATTAATAATCAAGCAAACTGTTTTACATTCTTTATAATATGAAGAATATTATTGTTATTTTACAATATTATTGTTATTTTTAAGGTTCTGCATGTTATGTTGTGTGATGAATTATATAAATACAAAATTTTTTCAGTTTAATTCTCTAATAAATGTTTTTATATTATAGTTTAAATTGACGGGTTTAAAAAGCATTCAGTTCCTCGAATACGAACTCAATATGATGTCAATTATTATTTCAAAAAGTAACTGCTCATGCGGATTATTATGACAACTTAATTTATATAAATAATCTTTGATTCATATATGATATAAAATGAGTTATTATGTTATAGCGATTTCTTAAAAAAAAAATTTTTAATAATATATGGAGAGATCTCATATATATGTTTTATAAAAAAAATAATACGTTTCTCTTTCCTTTAAAAAATATAATGTATATGATGGCAAAAAACCTTTAAAATCAATTAAATCTATGCAAGTCAATGTTAGGTTCATGGTTGTGGACTAAACGCCTCATATGAATAAAGACATTATTTTTTTTCTATGGCCTATCATTATCAGAATATTATTAATAATTGTATGTGTTCTACAAAAGTCGTGTTATTTTATAATAGTGTGACTTGGTTTAAAATAATGTATAGTAAACTGTTGACATGTAATAATGAAATGTGACGTAATGAACCTTGTGAGCACTTTAAGTCGTGAGAATGATTATCACAGCTTCAACCATTATATTATTAAATATACGTGATCTTAACAGAAAGCTCATGACACAATCAGATAGTTTTACTGCATATATTTTTATTGAAAATATGTATATCAGAATAATCAACAGATATGAAAGGTGATGATTGTGTAGCTCGGTACTGAGATCTTTTGTGTAGAGGCTGGCTTTGTTTTTCTTCTCTGCATTAATTACTGTACCTGTGATGAACTTCCAACTACCAACTAGCTTACTTTTTATCACTCCCCTTTAACTGCATATTGAGGTAGGAAAATCCCGTGTTTGTGACACACACGGGGTGTTTCGACGTAACATGACCCAAATCATTTGAAGGGGGTTTGAGTTAAAAGGAAAGTTTTCCATTTTTTTGGTCAAAGTATTATGGGAAATACGCGAAAAATTCACACAACGCGTATTTCACATAACAAGCAAAAATAATTGTAAAAAAATTGGGGCGTTCACCACGAACTCAAAATGGTAAAATAGAAAGTACCACTCATTATGATTATTGTACTTTAATTCATTGATAAAAAATAGTTTTAAAATTTTGTGCATTTAAAAAACACGAAAAGATTTATTTCCATGCTATAATAAATAATGTGTAATATTATTTTAAGACGATATCACAAATCTCAGCCATTTACTGTAACTAAAGTAATTAAAGTAACTTCACCTTTGCGCGTTTCTAAAGGTATAGAAGACGTTTAGTGCCTTAATCGTTAACTCATCATGATTTATTTTTTAATTATAGAAAGTAATATTCATGAGGATTATGTTGGGAGATTATTTTTATAATTTAACATACCTACCAATTTATTTCTGTCACTAAATTATTTATTTATTATTAATCTGTTAAAGAATCAATAGCAAACTTATGTTTTGATAATCTGTTCCAAGTTAAATTCATAAAAATTACTTGTCGATAAAATCCTTGAAAAAGGTCGTTTTACTCAAAATAGGTTGATTTTGAGTTTGTAGTTATGAAACTGAACGCCTGTATTTTGCATTAAAAAATATACGCAGAAAGCGAAAGGGTTTTAATAACATCTGCATAAATGTTATAAAAATTAAAATCATTGAAATCTGAAAATTATCGAAATTCGCTAATTCGAAAATCACTAAACGATTCTATAACAAATTAAATCGTTATGAGAGGTTTTAATGTAATATATACTTGCGAAATAATTCTAGTGTGCAAATAACGATTTATTAGTTACAAACAATATAAAAGTAAATGCGCCTTTCGAGAGACGCCATAAAAAATGTAAACATCGATATTGCATTTTGAAATGTCAGGTTATTTTTTTTAGATTGTAATTAAAACTCGTTTGTCAATAGTCTTTGTTTATTAACTAGCCTCAATTCAAGTAGATTTTTTGGGTTATTTATAAATTGGTGTATACATTTTTTTATTTTTCAAATGCAATAATCGATGGGTCAGTCACATAAAAACATATGTATCTACAAACTAAATATTTTTCAATTTTAAATGTGCACAAATATGGGCTTGGCTTTCATATAATATAGGTACACATTTATTATTAATATACCATATTAGCTTTCAATATTTTATATGACATTTGAACGTCTGAAATATGTTTTCTCACAATATTTCTATCGAAAGCATCGATGTAGAATACATATTCAACTTAAAAACACATTTTTTGTATTATATTATATCTTATTGTCAATAAATAAAATGTATAAATCTATCGGAAATATTTGAATTATTTCTATTTAATTTAAATTTAAGATTTAATCAAGGAAATTAAAATCAATCTATTTATTAAAATTCAATCACTTAAGACGTGAGGTAAAAAGATGACTTGGGAAGAATTTTTGTACGATAGGTAAGTACCATTTTATTTATGTATTTATTTTACATATAATATTAATATAAGTTTGCAGTAAATATAAGTATCCCAATTCATTAGAGGCTGAAGCCTAAATAAAATTAATATTATTGTCGATATATTTTTTAAATACTATGTTTTTGTTGTTTTTTTTAGACATATCAATGTGTTAATTAATTGTTTGTTGATGATCTTAAGTATTACTAGTTTCACAGGTTAAAAAACTAATAATTGCCTCAGTATATACCTTACAATCCAGGAAATCAGAGTAAACCTGGATCAAAAAATATTATTTACGATATCCAAGTCAAATTAACCGATTATTTTTTTTTATTTGAGCGGGATTTGAATCAATGACTACAGTATTTGTAGGCTCGCGTCTTATCCACAGAGCTATGTATTTATAATCAAATTATTTTTCATTTTTAGAGTCATTTTTCTTTAAATAATAATCTGTAAATTCATTTTTTTTTATTTAATTAATGAAAATAAACTGCAGTATTTGCTTTTTATAGCTGATGGAATTTTTTCTTGGAATATTGGAACACGGGAACGGCTCTTTCTGATTTAATAATTGCCTTGAAACCCAGGATATCAGAGTAAATCTGAATGAACCAAATTAGTTGTAGCCACTCACCTTATCCACTGAGTTATTTTTAGAGGAAATTTATAACTAAAAATAATTCGGTTTAATACATATAATATAAGAGTGCAGAGTGTAAATTGGTCGGGTTTATTTCGGAGTCATAACAAAGAGTATGGCGTATGTGTAAATGGCGAATCGATGGGAACAAACCGCAATAGGAAGGCTCGTATATTTATTTACGACGACAACAGTTAGTTAGTTGAGTATTTACGGCTTCGTGAGGGACCATCGTGGTTTTTTAGCCACATTTTAAACTTTGAAAACAGCCGGCACTAACGAGAACTCGTAAATTGCACAGGTACTGATTCTTTCAATACATTGATTTCAACGAAATCTCCACAAAGGATAAATTAGACACCCAATCACAATTAAAATAACAATTTGCCAACGACATAAAATATTTAATAGTGACATTGACAAAGGTCGCCTATAATTCCCATTGACAAATCGATAATTGTATTTATTCATTAGAGCATTACCAAATTATTTATTAGATACAATTTAGTATACCATAATTAAATTAATAAAGCATTGAATATACCGTTACATCGCATATCAACAAATTAACCAATATTTCAGATTTATTGGTTAGATATTATTGTTTTATTTTATATGTCAAGCTTTAAACAAACGTGGAGAACAATAAAAAACGACTTTATTAAAATAAATATTAAGAGTATAATATTATGAAAAACCATTATTTTATCAATAAACACTATATATATATATATATATATATATATATATATATATGTATATTTTTAAATCTCTTGATTTGTTCCCACATAGTGCTTTAATCATGTGTTCAAGTATTGGGTATGTTTTATTTCTAATTAACCTCTTTTGATTCAATATTTATAATTGATATATTATATGTAGTTTTTTTTCAAAAGAGAGACAATTTCTTGATTGAATTAGAATTGTTTTATTTATAAAAAAGGAGATTATTTTTTTAATTTATTTTAATATATTTGTGGATATTATGTGGTATTTTTTTATATTTTAACTACGACTGGTGCGTTTGGTTTTTTAACTCGTCTGATAATAATGCATGGTAATAAATTTAATTATAGAATACAATAATATTTAAAGACAATATTTAAATTTACTACTTTCCTTTTAAAATATATTGAATGCGTTGATAAAAAAATGAAATATCTATTTAAAGTTTCAATTGTGAAATAATTGTTGTATCACTTTGTTTTCGTAATTAATACACGTTCAATTCCGTCTCGTCTTTTATACAGTACATAATGGTTTTAATTAGGTTATATACGAATTTCGCAACTCTTAATGTATCAGTTTAACTGAATTAACATCAACAAATATTTGTTTTATAGCTGAATAGTGTTTCGCGTATAAAAGGTTTTATGTTCCGATTGCCGTCACTTCCCACACAATCGTGTCGCATCTCTTTTGCTTCGATTGCTAAACATTCGTTGGCAACCTTTTTAAAAAAAATACTATCTGAATTTTAAATGAATGCTGTGAATTTATTAGTATTCATGCATTTCTGCATTTATTTCATAGTGAAGTGATTTTTCATATTTATTTATTATTGCTGATGAATAATATAATGTAGGGCAAAGTGAAATAGTAGTGGACGAGATGAGATGTATTGGCGACAAAGAAATCGTGTGTACCTTAATAAAACATACCGTGATCGTGTTGCTACATCTTCTAAGCTATATACACTCTTCTTATATTAAGAAAGATCCTCAAAATTTTATATTAATAATAATTTCAATAAAAGTGATGTTAAGGTTGTATACTTCGAGTAATTTTTGTACTGCTTTTTCGATGAGTTAATTTATTAAAAACATGTGTGAAATAATTACCTGTATTGAGAATGCATTATTATCTTTAGACCCAAAATTAATTATTAATATGATATTTATTATTTTTATTAATCAAATGTGCATCGTTTGCTCGATGGAATTTAATTTTTATTTTAAAAAAATTCACTGATTTTACAAAATTCTTTATTATCTTGAGACTAAGTCTCATTAGAGACTGATAATTTTGTCAAACCAGTGAAATTTTTATTTTTCAATTTAACACTTATTTCTAATATTTCATCATTTTTAGTTAATTACTGTCCTATATAAAAAACAAAATTTTTAGAAATTGTGTTGATTTATCTATTTTTATTAATAAGTTAAAAAAAATCCTTTTCTTTTTAGGATATTTAATAAAAATAATTATCAAAAAAATATCGGTGAAGAGCCTATGAGACACAGTAATTGCTTAAACAAATAATTATTTTATGCAGGTTTATTCGCTGGCAATATTCTATAAAAATTTAACACAGGCCCGTATTAAAGATAATCGCTTTAGTAGTTTCTTTTAAAAACGATAAGAATTAATACTTTTTTATTATGAATTTATTAGGTATGATGATTAAATAAGTCTTGCCCAATATTTTAATCAAATTATGTAGATGTTCACAAAATTTATTGTTATATGTATTTTTTTTAGTACCAATGTAGGTAATAGATTGTTCATATATTAAGTTTACTAATAATTTATATGATGGTATACACTAATTGAAAAGATTGAGTGTCTTTTGTATAAAATAGTATATTTGCAAAGATCGTCTTCACGATTGCACAAGTTTGATTCGAAATATTCGTCACGTCTATTGTGTGAAAAAGTGAAGCACGCTTACTTCTACTTGTATCCTTCTTAATAATATAATACCCATTCGATCACCTCTAGATAATAAATTATTATATCAATAGTAAGCCAAAGGTATATTAAAAATATTTTATTTACAAAAATTGTTCATATGACATAATACATTTTACTTATGGCTTAGAATTCATAGTACTCATGCTGGGTCAGAATCGGATTTACTGCTTTCAGATTTGGCTTCTTTTTCCTTCTTACCCTGATTGCTGAAGTACCTTTCTATTTCTTGAAGACTGATTCCTTTGGTTTCAGGAACACAACAAGCTACAAAAACAACGCTCAAAACACAAAATCCCGAGTACATCCAGAATGTTCCTGCTGAGGAAATACAGTTCTGAAACAAAGACGCACATCATGGTGAATAAGAGAAAATTTTAACTATTGAAATATATAAGATTTCAAAGCTGGACAATATGGGAGAATCTATTGAATTTTTATGGCATTTTTGCCTATATATAAACTATGCAAGGAACTACTGGAATTGAATTAACTCAGAATATTTTAGGGGGTAGTATGGTGTCGCGAGAATAAGTGAAAAAATATATTCATTATTTTATTTTTTATTATTTTTGTGTATTGGAATCGAGTTTGGGCCACCATTTTGGAATTAGCTTTTTCTATGAAGTACACAGTGTTTAATGTCGCGTATATTATTAACATTAATTAAATTAGTTTTTAATTATTAATATCACATTTATTTGCGATAACCTAGCATCCTTAAAATATTTTCCGTTAATTTAAATCTACATTATATAATAATTTAAAACTATGGGTATATCAAAAACGACAAAATAAACATTCGATGTATAGAATTTTTCATCAGCACTGAATTATATCGTGTTTTTAATTATTTTAATTAAGTTGTCGTTAAATGAATTACAAAATAACTTGAGTGAGGTTGTCAAAATATATGATCACACATTGTTTTGGTGAAATAATTAAACTCGTTTAGTTACTTTCTTCATCGGGAAAAGTGCCTCGACTCATGCATTGTGCGAAGTGATTTTCACTTTAAGTTTTCATCCGAAAAATGTTCATTTAAAAGGCGGAAAAGTTGTACAGGAGTCTCGTTTCGCTTTTGATGCAGTCGCTTTAAGCTTTCGAATATGAGTCGGTTGGCGAGCAAAAGTCGATACAAAGAACCCCTTTTCATACTTTACTTGCAACTCCGCACTTTTTCTCTTATTTTGTTTCCATACTTTTGTACGTACTATCATGAAAGAAATATTCTACAAAAAAACAACAACAATAAATTGTTCAATTCGAAGTATTCACAGAAGAAATACTTAGGCACGGAAAACTTTTATGCAATTACTCGTCCGACACACATTTTTTTTACTTTCAGCTCGTGTTTATAAATACTCGGTAATAATTCTTTTCTATACGAATAATACACTTAACCCTTTAAAAACTACTAAAATATACAACATCGATTCATTTAAGCAAAAGATATATTAATAAAATGAATAACTTCTCGTAACTCGTGTAACTCAAATACTACTAAATGTGAACCAAATAATACTTCATATTGTATTGTATTATTTTCTAGTTATGAACAGACATAGTCCAAGTGGGTGTAATGAAGTGCTTTGACGAATTCAAGCTCTACAACGATTTGAATTTATATTATTGCGTTGTTATTTGATTATTGTTTTATTTTATTTTAACTCTTTGACTATTTACACAAAACATAATATTATGTACATCTACACTTATCGAACATCACTTATTATATTCATGGAACAAACTATAAAGTTGAATGCAAATTTCATAATAAATTTTATTTTATTTTTATTATTATTTTATAAGATTGTTATTGTAATATGCGAAAACTCAAAGAGAATAATAAATTTTATGTAAAAAAGCAATATGTCTAATAAAAATGTACCTGCACAGTGATAAATAGAAAACGTGGGTTTTCCCCTTGGTCATTATAATATATGGAAAGCATTAAATAATTATTGTAACACTATAATTATTCTAATTGATATTAAATTTAAAAAATGTAAAATAAAACAAAAACAAATGAAAAACGTTTTTGGTGGTTTCTCAATACAAATTCTATAAATTTAGTATGTACAAGGGGTTATAAATAATGGAATAATACTTCAAAGGAACGCATGTGGTTATTTGTGTTTGAGATAAGATATTTGAACTCACTTTGATGATATGATATGTCTTCACTACTATGAACATAATAAGCAAATTGAAAGATCCTGCCAACGCGCTTAGAGCTCCCCTGTGCTTTGAGGGGAACAATTCCCCCATAAGTAAAAAGGGTATGCAGCCAAAACCCAAAGAATATCCCACCATAAATACCATCAGGCTTATTAGTGGAAGGTAACTGAAAAATAAACAAAATGTTTTTTTTTATTATTTTCTCGTGAATAATTGGTGTTTTTGGTAAGACTAACCCTAAGAGAGGGTGGTTTTTAAGGTCAATATAGAAAGCAACCCCCATAGCTCCCATGGCGATAGCTGTTGTTACTCCTGATATCATCAACAAGGCCTTTCTTCCTAGTTTGTCGACGAAAACCAAAGATATTGAGTTTGATATCAACTGAACAAGACCCACCATAATTGTCGCCAAATGATCGTTCAATGAACTACCTAAAAATAAAAATTCATTATTGATAAATCACGCGATTCAATTTCGGTTTTACCTAAATGAACTGTTTTAAGCATTTTATTTTTGTTAATTATGAGTTTATTGTTGTTATTATTTGTTATTCCTCATATTTGTAAATGTGTTTTTATTGTAATATACATATCTACATATATAATAATATAAATAATATATATTTCTAATAAATAAATATTCTATATTGAGAATAATTTTTCCAAAAACATGTTTGTGTAAAGGAAATACATTTGGGAATTCGCAATTGGTAAGCCAACTTTTAAAATTTCAAAAATACAAATATTTAATTTATCTAGAATTCCCTCTTATCGTAAATTTGTTTGCATAATGTGATAAAAGGCCTTAGACTCTTAGACAATATATTTATTTTTTACTGAAAGCATTTATTTATAGTAAAACCTCCATTATCCTGGGTTTTAACAATGGATTAAATTGGAGCATATTTGGTGGAAGTAACTAAAAATGCACATTTTCGGGTCGTTGAGCAAATTGATGTTGTTGATTTGCTTTCAACACTAATGTATGAACATTTTATGCTTATAATGTATTTATTTAAATCTGACTCAAGTCATCATAAATGACCATTGATGGTCTAAACTCGATGACACTGTAAATTCGTTCTTGAAATGGAGTATATTTATTTTTAGTATTCATACCTGATGTTTTGAATATTTCTACCGTATAAAATATGACTGCGTCTATTCCGCTGATTTGTTGAAATGCCAAAAGTGCGAGTCCAATCCCAAGAGGTCTGAGCACTTCTCTACTGAAGAACACTTCCTTTGTAAACAATCCTCCCTCATCTTCAGACGATGGTGGTGATTTGCCCTTCTCTCCTAAATACTGACCTTCGCCCACCGCACTTGAAAGGGAAAATATGTGAATCATATCACCTGCCCTCATATAAATAAAACTTCGGGCTTGCTGTTGCATTTATGGATATTTAAAAATACCACACATCTTACTTTTTATCATCGGTAGTATTGAGTTTGATCGACTCGTGTGTTAGGGGCAGGTGTAGCCACTTAAGTGATTGCTCTGCTTTCGTGTACTTTCCATTAATACTTAACCAGATAGGGGATTCTGGCAAAGCTAACATTGCGAAAAATATTCCAACTGTAACAGAAAATAAGGAAATTTAAATAAATAATATGTTTTCTTAGAATGAATGCGAATACATAATAAGTATACCGACATCATATTTTTATATTAAGCAAAGTTAATGTGAGCCAACTAAATAAATAAAAACTGTAATAATCACTCCAAACTTGTATCAAATTTAACAAGATTATTAAAACTTTTTTTTTTTTAAAGGATTTTTTTTAAATAATATTATTTATTGAAAAATAATATTTTACAGCCCTTTTCGTATTCACATTTCGCGTATATAATACAGTTTGATCAAATTCAGTCAAATTATCTCTACTCTAAAAGCTTGTTAAATTAATTAGAAGTGTTATTTATAATTTTCAAAGTATTCTGCTCAAATTATACATTGTTTTATATGATTTGGGTATATTTTTTTCAAATTGTCTTCTTTAGACAACAGTAAATTTACTCCATTTTATTCATATAAAGAGACCACTACTTGGTACAAATAAATGTATTTAATTTTATATGGACACTTTTTGACTAAGAGTGAAAAACACTAATTTTAAATATAAATATATGTTTTTTACCCACTACCTATAATTTTTCCTTAAAAAAGATAATATACATATATTAAATTGCATCCCATATTAACAATCTAAATATATTTAGGTTTTTTGTACACTTTAATTTTTAAAGTTTGTATGTGTATCGTTTATATTAATTTCTAAAAGAATTTACCTAAATCGTCCTTGTGAGTAAGTTTTCTCGTTTTGATTCATATCACCCATTGACATGCAACAGTTCTAACAATTTATTTTACATGGTCACAAGATGTAAATAATAATTTAATGGCACTTCCATTACAGTTGATAATATCATTTAGTTAAATCTCACATGGGCGAACAGACACGATTGTGTGAGATATGCGAGAATAACAAGGAAATGCGCATTGTCGTCGGCGAAATTATGGTATAATTCAAGGCTGTGGTACAATATAAAATTGCAATTACTTACTGGAAGCAATGGCTGAACTCCATGCCAAATGGTTCCATTGTAGATAATATCCTTCAATGTATGACACTAGAATACCGAACGACATGAATAGTGCTGGTACAGATCCCAAGCGACCTCGTATATGAGCTGAACTGCATTCACTCACCTGTAATATCATCCTAAATATATTACCGCAAGTATGTACTAACTAAGTGAAATAACACTTACATATATTTGTGCTGCAGGAAGGACCAATCCAGCACAAAATCCAGACAACATCCTCCCTCCAATGAGCATATAATAATTTACAGAAGAAGCGATACAAACCCAACTCAAAGTCCATATCGGAGATGCAAACATGATTACTTTCCTCCTGCCGAAATATTTCATCAGTGGTCCAGAAGCGAGGCTCCCGAAAAATGCACCGAACGGAGGAATTGACCCTATAGAAATATATTATTTTTATAAATACACCATGAAATTTAACTTTAATGGTAAATGATCTTATCCGCTTAGAATTGTTTTATTATTTTATTAATTCTATTAATAATCTAACCGGCCCAAGAGAGTTGATCCAAGGTTTGTAGAAGATATGGATCATTTTCTTTGATAGATGGTAAAGCTGATGATGAATATCCTCTAACAAGTCCGATGATGAAGTAAGAACTAGATGCAGCAAATGTTAGCAAGATCTATAAGAAAAAAATGAAAATTAGAAAACAGATCAATACAATTATATTTCATGGAAAAAAACTTTCAAACTGAAATGAACACAGTGTTGATTACAGCAGTCATTAAAAATAGATAACTGACCAATTTATCACTACATATTCGTTTACAAAATATTTATTTTTTCGAGAGAGTTTCTTGATATATATTTAATAATATTTGTCCAATAAGTGTTGAATTTACTAGTAACCTGTTTGAATATGATCAGTTTATCTATTTCAACCACCATTTTGGTAGACTGTTCGAATATGACTGATTTATGTTTAAGCATGACACAGTAGTCATTATATTGAATAACGTCATGACTACTGTATGGTAATTTATTAATTTTATTATTTTTTTATATTAAAAAAAGTAAACTAATAAAATATCATTCAAGGCCATTAAAAAAACAGTTATCTAATGAGGTATAAATATAAAAAAATCAATCACGTGATCTTATTAAAAAACATTGAAAAATAAGTTAGTAAAAAAAATTTGTATCAAATAAAAGATACACACTTAATATTTATTGAGGTCAACTTAAGAACACTATTTTATTATTATGTTGACCTCACGAAGTAACGCGTTAATCCTAAACTAAAACAATTTTGAAGTTGTTAACACAATTTATTCACGTGCTAAAATAACATCACTTTCTCTAATATGTTGAAATATTATTTTCACCAATTTCATCTTTTAGTGAAAATAAATACTATGAAATATTATTTTTGTAAGTAATAATCTTCAAATTTGTAAGTTTTGTTTTGTTTTTTTCCCATTCTTTCTATAATTTAATAGTATTATTAATGTTAAATTTTAATGAAACATTCTCGTGTTAGTTATAGGTAAAAAGATTTATATACTCTGTACACCTAAGTCTATTTCCAAAGATGACATGTTTTGTTCTTTCAATCATTGTAAAAACTTGTGCATAATAAAGAAATTTTAATATATATCCTGTTTAAAGGTAAAATATTTTATTGATTTACTACCTTCTTTTGGAATACGATTGGTGTTAGCAATGTAAATAATAGATGCATCTTAATAATGAGTGTGTGGGTCATACATTGTCAATTTTTATTTATTTAATATAAGAAAAGTATAGGTTATTATTTAAATATTCGACCCGTATTTAGTTTTTGTGATAATTCAAAATGAATTGCGGACATTTTATAAGATTATGTTTCTTGATTGAGATAAAGTATCTTATTCATTATAAAGACGACGTTTCCGTAATGATCTTGTTCAATGAAGCGGTATTGCAGGAAAATTAAAAGTCTAAATTAGCCGTTTCTTAATCAGCCTCTCTGATCAAACACTTTTATTGTTTCGCCTTAGGTCTATTCTGTGCATTGGGTGGAAAATAAAAGGGGTTTTCTTACCCCTTAGGGTTGATGGCAAACTGTAACCGTTCTCACAAGGACATACTTATTTTACGCCCCAATTAATGTATATTTACACCGCTATTTCAATCAAATGCCATACTATAAAGCCTCATAAAAAAACATTAATATCAGGCATATCATGGAAGAGATAGTCCATTAAAAATTTATAAATATTTTAAAATTACCAGTAGCATAAATAAATTATTTAATGATAAATGCTTGATCAAAGAGCAATTTATGTGAAAAGCATCAATTTGCATGTTGACCCAATTAAATCGATTATTAAAATTTCAGCGAATGACGAATCGTAATACACCACAAACAATATTTATTTTAATACAAACTTTAATTAGCGGAAAAAATAATCTGGTCTATAAAGTGTGTTTAATTAAATGTAAATAATTATATTCAAGAGATCACTTCTTCTATACACAATATCGACTTTGTGCAGTAATATCAAATCATCCCATTAATTAGAAACGGATCAAAAGGAGTATGTGTAAAATATAATATGGTTTAAAACTAACCTTTGGCAAATTGCTCTCATTTTCCATGACCGTTAGATTTTGACAAATTAAATGAATTTGTGTTTGAAACTAAAGTGAAATAATATTTCTGTCAAGATGATGTTGCTGTGGCTATTCTTATTTGCTCATAATTAGTCGCTTGTCAACATATTTTATTTTAATTATAATGTTTCATTCACTAAAAAAAATTCCTCTAACGAATGACAGTATTAAAATAAATAACTGTAAAAATGAATAATAAAACTATTTAAAATTGAGAACAAGAGTGAGAATTATTGCTGAAAATTTGTATCTCTTAATGCGTGTATGTTGATTTTTATAATTAATCAATCCTTCAGAGAGATGCTAAAATCAATGAAAAAAGTAGTTGTTTCAATACATATTTGAAAGAAAAATATCAGTGTACAAAGACACATTATTCTGTTATCAGTATAGTAAGATTAGTGTCTTAAAATTCCAAGAAATTCATTTTTGTGAATTTATCTAAATCACAGTGAAAATTTTAAGCATCATAAATATTCCTTTTTATAATTGGCAGTATCCACCAAGCTCCCCATTAAATATAAGAAGGATGTTTTTTTTTATTTTAAGGTTTTATGCAACATTTATTGATTTTTCGTCGTATTGATGAGAAAAGAATGACACAGAGAGTTTATTTATTTTTATTCTGGATGGTGAAACTCTTATTGGATACTCTTCGATAGTCACTTGATGAGGAAACAAGCGGGGCGTGCGTTAGTTTACTGATACCATTTCTACAATATCAATACTAAATAAAGTTTTCAAAGTACACATTACAAACGTCGAAAAATCCATATTTATTTTAAAGGAAATAACAAGTACTCAACAAGCGGTATAGTATTTGCTCGAGAATTATAAAGATTAATTACGGTCATTTGATTGCTACACGAGATAACATCAAATCATTTAAAAATAAACCTTGCCATTGTGCAGTTTAAATTTTATATAAAACATCCATTTGTTAAAAAAAATCACATAATAAACTTAAAAAATAAGTACAATGATGTCAACATAAAATATAATCAATAAATTTTTAAGCTGAATATTTTGTAGTAGTAAATTACAGGAAATTGTGTCCCAGCCTAATGTAAATTGTTTAACACCCAATACATATTTTTATTAATCTGTCTTTTTGGACATGTCAAAGGTTATTATAATATATAAGATGGTGAAAAAACAGGTTTTCAATTGAAGAGCACTGCTAAGCTTACGTTTTTATTACACATTCGGGTAATTTTAATTGAAATTTTCAATTTATTGATGTTTTTTGATATTCTGTTTGGTTTTTTAATAGGACGGTTATGAGTTGTTAATATTTTCATTCAGAAGTTGAATTTGAATTGAATTTTCAAAGTCAATTATATATAAAATAAATTAATACGGTTTTTTCACACGATGACAACACTCATCACAATATTTAAAAAGCGAGTTTCCCGATAAATACTGTTTTTTGAGAATTGTCATTTATTATGAATTATTAAATATCTCTAATATTATTACGAAATCAATTTAATACTATTGCCATTAAAATACCCGTTTCGAGATTTTAGATATGTATTCATTGTAATAAGATAATTATACAAAATATTATTCTTCTATCTGGTAACACTGATGGTTGAGGGAACTCTACATACATATAACATACACACATCTTAGACAATTGTTTATATTACATACATTGTTATTCAGTAAAATATGTTATTTCGGAGCAATCTTATAATATAATATTATTAATAAAATAAAATTACAATTTTTGAAATTTGTCAAAATCAAAGCACTTTATTACACCCACTTAGACTAGGTCTTGATAAAATATTTACGAGCCACAAAGGGATTAGGATGAAGCATTTTTTATAATATTTATAATAATTGCATCTGCAGTGTGCGTCTGGCTAGTATATATTTGAAGTGGAAAGGTAGGAGGATGGACAGTAATTGGCTTGGTATAAACGCAGTAGTCCATTGGACCATGACATGAACTAAGACTAAGCTCAACTGAAGAATCCCATCGTTTATCGCCAAACCGCAGAAAACAGCTTTAGAACAAAAACAACATTAAACTTATAGTGAATCGCGAGAAATCCCTGCAGATGCAGGAAAGCTTCATACTGCTGCTGTCAATAAGATAACTATTACGGTATTGGAAAATACATTTTATATTTTATATTTACATGTTATATTTTACAACCTGTTAAAGAAACGATCAGCAATATTTGAGTGTAATTTATATGTTGTACTGATGTGACATAATAAGCATAAGGATGGCCGCTTTTACTACGAGTGATATTAGCAAAGTTCACCAACAAAATACACCCTCTACGAACAAACGGCCAACTTCTGCCACTATGTAATTATTATATACGCAACTATATTTCTCTTTATTTAAATAATTAATCAGTAAATAATTTGTATGTTATATATTTGGGTTAGTGAAAAATTATAGTTTAAAGGAATAATAATTTGGATATTCATTATTTATTTATTTTTAACAAACTGTTAATTCTTATTACTAGTTACACAGGTCACCGACAAAATAATCAGCTCTTTCCGAATTAATAGTCGACTTAGTGTTTACCTTACAATCTAGGAAATCAGAGTAAACTTTGATCAAGCCGATCGTTCGAAAATTAATTAATATTTTTATAATCGATAAAAAAAATTTTTTTACTTGAATTGATTGATTGAGAACAAGCATGACTACAGTATTTGTATCAGTATCAACTCAATTTTTATGGTTGAATTTTTGCAATTAAATCATTTCACCAATTTTTTTATTATTGTTTGTTAATATATTTATTTTTAATATTTATAATATTATTGATACATTCAAATTTTAAAAAAGGAGATTTGTAAAAGTATAATTTAAATGACCAAAAAGTAAATAAATAAATTCTTTATTTGCATTGAAATATTTTAATAAAATAAAATAAAATTTATTTTTGTAAATGAAATATTTTTTCATTTTTTCTGTTGATTGAAAGAATACAATATATTTTTTAGAAAGTTTAAAGTAATATTTATATTTTTAATAGTGTAATAGGCATATTATAGACATTTTACTAATTAATACTTATATTATATATGTATCCCAATATGATAAGTGTATTTTTAATAAATAAAAAATAAAATTATATATTAGATATGAGTAGGCCATTATCAAAGACCATTTTTTTCGAAGTGGTTTATATTGATAGTTTGTATTATTCAGAAAGTGTCATACCTACTTATACATTAATATTGTAAAAAACCTGCACAAACCTATTTAAAAATCGAGTTGAATATTAAGCTTATTTTGTTCGCAATGTTAGTGTTAATGTCAAAAATAATATTAGTGGTTAAGAGAATCTTTGATACTAGGCAAGTGATATATAATATTTTATTAGCTTATTTAATCAGAATAATATGAAATAGGTATTAGTGTGTTTGTAGTGCGTATACGTTATAATCACTGAATATTTATTAATATCATTGAAGGGGATCTCCTTTGTTGTATGAGTGATATTATCCAATAATTTTGTTTCCAATTAAAACTTTATCCAAATGCCCTGGTTTGGCTTGGTACATATTTACTTCTTGACACGATAGAAACAATATCCTAACAAATAACCCCTTTCACAATATAGCGAAATAAGCGGATCGTATTGCTACATTATTATTATTTGTCCCCTCGCTTTACCCGAGAGAGGGTCTAAAAATATTACATTCTAAAAATAAATATGTGTTGGCCTTTTACCAAAAGTCGACAAAGCCCATCATTTAATTTATTTTCATGGTGGTTGATTTATTTTTAGCATAAAAATGATTAGACTTTTAAATGTATGATATTGAGAGTTCCTATGGAGACATTCTTTAGTATGGGTTTTCTGGTATAATATATTTGAAAGGGCCTATGAGTGAGATATCGGTGGCGACTTTTTAACGTCATCGCGACTCACTATCAGCAGAATGAGGGTAATATTTCAGGCAGTTCACTTCTGCGGGTCTCTTATAAAGCCTCTTTTTATGCTATCAACAACCATACCACCACCATGCCTTGCCCTCTTGCCCATTTGTTCCATTATACCTTCTTATTACTGCATTCCATAACATCAATACTACTTATTATATAATATTTTCATAAATACCACATATCAAAGCACATATTACAGATCAAGAAATACCCAATAATTATTAAAATAAATTTTACCAATAGCTATTGTAATGGAATTGTGAGTGAGACTCTCGGGTTCGATTCACGGTGTCGGAAAACACGGTCTCAATTGGACTCATTGCTGTGGGGGAGCTTGGGAAACCATCTCTGCTATATTTTCCCATAAAGGCCACGGTGGACTGGCCAACCCCTTACAAGGGATTCCCATCAATAGGGAAGGCGTCACGGTATTTATTTAAAAAATAAATAAAATCAATTCAACTCTTATGCTCTTCTTAAAAAAACTATTATTTAATTTTAAGTACATATAATAAGTTAAAAAAAAGTTATTTATCGGGTTCCAACCATGGCGCTGACAAAAATGGTGTCCACTGGTCTGAAGGACTTATTTCTGTGTGGTGGCCTGGGAAACTATAATATTCTCCCGTAAAGGCCATCACCTTACAAAGGGACTCCCGTCAATAGGGAAGGCAAAGGGAAACGGTATTTATTTAAAAAGTAAATAAAATCAATTCAACTCTTAAAAAAACTGTAATTTAATTTTCAATTCAACTCTAAAGCTCTTCTTAAAAAACCTGTTAATTTAATTTTAAGTATAATTAGGTTAAAAAAATTGATTTTATTTATAATCCGGAAGAATATCTAAAGAATGTTATTTAACTTTTTTTAATAATTTTTATGTAAAATGAGACTGTCGGGTCCGATCCACGGCGCCTAAAGAAACGTCTGAAGGACTCATTGCTGTGGGGTGGCCTGGGAAACCAACTACATATACATATTCATAAGTCCACGGAGCCATGACCAACCCCTTATAAGAGAATCCCTTCAGTAGGAAAATTTGTAATCTCAGGTAAGGCTACAATTAAAGATTTAAAAAAAATATTAATATTTCTCAGTATTTTGTGTATGTAATAACGTTGTATTAATTTAATATATTGGTGGTATAGAATTAATAATAATCTAATTGAATATTGTCAGATGTATGTAATAGAGCATAGATGGCCTGCATTTAGATGTATGGTTTTGGTAGAATATTGATCGGTAATTTACGTAATTGATTATTTGAAGACGGTCTCTGTGCTTACGTTGTCAAAGCCTAAATCTATCGGAGCGTACATCACAGAATCGATTACCTTGTTCAAACAAATCGTATCTGCAACAGGACCGACTTGAATATCAAATCATGTTAACAATATTGTAAATATCATAAACAGCGCCATTCACAATCTTTACTTTAGAATATTATTATAATTTTTCTACTGAATATTAATACTATATGATAATTTACATTAAACGCCTGAATATAGGCAGCCCGGCGTACACATTGTAGACGACTTTTAATTACTAATAATTTAAATACAGTGGAATTTCGATATGAAGTCCCTCGATATAATGAATTCCATAACGATTTTTTTCATTTGCATTCAAATTCCTGTATATCGAGAATCCACGTTAGTGTAGTAAAATCAATTATTGGAAAAATTACATATGACTACAATCAAAACTAGTGTACATGCTTTGACCTATTCGAGTTCAATTGCAATTGTTTCCTTTATAATTGAATATTTTATATACGTTTCACATCTACAGTAATCACAATAATCATTTATCAAATATTATGTACTATAGAGCCAATATCAAATATAGTAATTTTTTTTTATTAATTAATTGGCTGAGTTTTGATTATTATTTATAATATATTTTTAAGATATATAAATATAATTCATCGTTGATGTGATTCATTACAACAAGTAAATTTTATTTAAAATAAAATTAATATTATTGAAAATATTTTACTGTTTATTTTGGCTTTAATGGGGAAAAGAATTATTGTCATTTTATCAGATTGATTGCCTTTTGAATGATTTCATTTTAACCATAAAAAAGTAATTTTATAAAAAATTAAGATGCGCGGTCCTTTAATATTGTGAACAATTGAAAAACTGTTTTTTCAATTTATTTGACTATGGTATATCCATATTTTTTTGTAAAAATACTTCAATATTGGATATATTTTGAAGTGTTACTAATTTATTGAATGGCATATAGACAGTATTTAAATACAAAATATTATTATTAAATTTAATTGTAAGAAATATTGCAAACGTTTTGTTTTTATTATGTTGTAAATTTATAAGAGAAATACCATCTGGGAATGCCATCTATGGTTGAGACAACGATGGCGAGGCTTATGGTACCGTGGCCCACTTTTTATATGATTGGAAGCACAAAAACCTTATTGTGGGTTTAAGGCTGTATATCACGAGAAGGAAGGGAACCGCGAGAAATATGGACATCCTTTTTCAGGAAGTGGCTCTGATAGTTCCGCTACTGATGAGCGATGTTCGCAATACAACGGAAGAGGTTTTTTTCAGGTGGCCACCACTTCCTCTATAAGCAGGAAACTGAAAACCATGCTCATAAGTCAAAAACCGGCTCTTATAAAACAAAGGATCTAACCTTCTCACCTTGGATCTAAATATATTAACACAGATGAACCTATTTTTAGGAATGTCTCAACCAAAGACTAAAGAAAGATATCTAGGGTCAAAATGTACCCGAACTCTTTATACAATAACACCCATATCAATTTAATCATTATTTAAATTATCATTCATTCATATGGCCGTGTTCCGGGAAAAGCATACGAAACTTTAAATTTATTATTTTATTAAATTTTGACTTAAAATTAACATAGTTTACCTCATAAGACAATTTAATTAACCTGTTGTTTTAAGTGGGGTTTGGTGCTAACTTTATACACATGTATTTCAATTTCAAATTAAAGTGAAAATAAGTATCTTATTTGAATGAATATGTACTTATATTAAAATTCATAAAATAATATATACTTGCATACATACATAGTGAATGCATCATAAAAAATATATACTATTAATTTCATCGACAGTTGAGTAACATTTATGTAATATCAATCGGTTTCTCCGAAAAAAATATAATAATTTATTTTATATATATCCATATAAACGGTCAGAAGAGCTTTTTAATAGACAAGACAAAAACAATAATAATAAAAAAGGTTTAAAAACCAAAAATGAAAAGTATAATTAGATATAAAAATAAATAATAGTGTTATAAAAATAATATGTATAAAATGTATACATACGTATGTAAAATAATATAAATTAAGGTGTAGGAAGGAATAATTTATAATATACGGTGATAATATTAAATAAATAACTGTAATATTGCCATAAATAAAATATGAGATGGTCTTTTAATTATTTCTCAGTATGACTTCAAAGCGTGATTGTTATTTAATTAACGTTTTCGATTAAGCTTGGATAAATTATACCTTTGACATGTTACAGGTAAAGTATTGTTTGCAGTAAAAAAATATGATATCGCATGTGAAGACTGAAGGTTTTATATATTGTTATGTTTATATTGCATGGCTGTAAATTCTTATTCTAAGGTGATCACTACGTTTTCTTATGATACTTATAATAAATCGCCTTCTAAACATGCATCGTAAAAATATTAGAAACATCCGTTTGTTTCATGGCTGGAAATCGTTAATATTCTAGAAAAAGTCACAAAGGGAAATCATCATCATTGGTTGCTTTTAGCATAATTATAATTACATTGAAATATAATATAATTAGAGTTTGTTAATAATGCATTTGAATTATTTGTTATTCAATAAAAAAATACACAAAATTGTATGAGCATTGTTTCTAAAGTTCTATAATCCATGCGTGGCTGTTTCATATATTTGCTTGAATATAAACAAGCCTGTATTCAATATTATTGATAATAAAAACGAAAATATGTCGTTTTTCTGCTAGAATTATATAAATAGTCTATTGTTATTTATCGATGGTAAAAGGGTTTTTTTACAATAATATATTATATTTTATCCCAAAATTGTATGTACAATAATATTTATAAAACAGTCAAAACGTCACTAGATGCTGTCTTCTTAATTAAAAAAAATAAATTATTAAAAAAAATTGTATATGATAAATTTGTGAGTAGGCTTGAGTTCATACTACCCCATGTTTGAATTTTATAAGTAATTATTTTATCGTGAATTTTATTAGTAATTATTTTATCTTTGGAATCTAAATGCGCATACGTCGCGTCGTGAATACAAAATTGACTATAAGAATATTTTTTTCAATTAATAACTCATTTCAATTATAAGAAATTTATTGGGTAACTATCTGGCAAAATTCAAAAAATATTTTACGTAAAACTAAATAAGCGATTCGCAAAGAAATCTTGTGATGAATGCCAAAAAGCGCACGAAGTGGTTATTCGTGTATGGATCAATTCAATATTAATTGGACTAATAATATGATTTATATTAGTTAGTTTCACAGATATATTACTGTCTGACAGCAAGGATGTATAATTAAGACGATCTCGGGTGCAAAATGAACAGGTTTCGGTTATGGAGATGGTATATATTTGATTCAGTAATAATCGGTATATGGCGGTTAACGGCAGGAGGTAACAATAGAGTGTGTCACAATAACGCAGTTTCCCATTCCCATGGACCAAACAATCCGACACAGTGGTCGTATTATTAGATTATATACCGATTGTAATATCTAGTCTATGCACTTGCCGCTATATGTAATATTCTTGGGGGGTGAGATTATACCTACCACCTAACGGACAGCAGCCTTTCCAAAGCCTTCTTTCCACCCCCTGATTAATTTTGCACATCGCCTTTACCATATTTTTTAATAAATCAAAATTAAATTTATTTATTATAACTAGATAGCTTAATATTTTTACTATCACATTTATTAGTGTATGTTTATAATATTGGAAAGGACTTAATTGGTTTCGGGAAATTCCGGTCACGCGTTAAATCAGCAGGGAAAACCCTATTTTGCAAAAAGACGGACTCGTGCACTTTTTTTGGGTTTCTATACACTAAAAAACTCATTACCAATTATAATTTTAAAGATTCTTTAAAGTAAAAATTAAAGATTTTACATATTTTGTTTTTTTACACACAACAACGTGTTCATTTATTGTCTCTCGGTGATCTTAACTATTACTAGTTACACAGGTCACCGACTTAATAATTGACACAGTATATACCTTATAACCCAGGAAATCAGAGTAAACCTGGATCAAGACGATTAATAGGGATTTTATTAATATTATTCCTGATCTTCCAGTCGTAATAACGGATCAAATGATTTTAAAAAAAATAAGCTGGATTGAAACCCATGAGTACACTATTCGTAGCAACGCGTCTTATCACCAGAGCTATTACAATGGTTAATTTACCTTTTAACCCAAGAAATAAGAGTTTACCTGTATCAATACGATTAATCGGGATTTTATTAATATTATTCCCGATCTCGAATTTTTTTTTACTTGATTGAGATTTTAACCCAGTACTTTAATATTTGTAGCAACGCCTCTTATCCCCTGAGCCATAATGGTGGTTTATTATATTATTGGTAAATATTATTAAATGACCGAATATTTTGATTTAAATTTACACATTCATTCATAGTTATAAACACAAAATTTATAATGGTTTTTTTGTAGATACGTTTCAGTGTTAATCACTCATCGAAATGTAATATATTATGAGAGTTTGATTAATTAACAAGATGTATCAGGATTGAAGAGGACATTATCATGATAAATGTTCTGGGGAGAGAGGTTATAAATAGTAAAATTTAATTAGCAATGGATAGTGTTAGGCGAATGGGGATATGAGACACGTATGCAAGTGGTCGTGGAAGGTTATGTATGAGCAAGGCGTGACTTTATTGCGAGATGAGCTGCGCAAACTCACCTGTCTCATGAATACAGCCTCCATGTGATTACAGCCTGTTTAATTGTTGGCCGGGACAGGTGTGCTATACAAAACCTCTCTTGCCAGGGACACGACAACACCATAACAATGCCATGACCCTCCCATTACCAACAACAACTCTACCTCACCAACACCGTCCTTGAATACATTAGATACTATTCTAAATATTATATTCAAATGGAGATTGATATATATTAAAATATTAAGTAAAACTATTGTCTTTCCCCGAAATTATTACGACTAAAGTATGTTTCAAATTATTTATTTCAAATGTTAAATAAATTACTTTATACAAATATATTATATTGCATCACAGCTCAGATTAATATATTATAAAATTATGTAAATAGTTCAAAATAAGTTTATATATATATATATATATATATATATATATATATACATATATATATATATATATATATATATATATATATATATATATATATATATATATATATATATATATATATATATATATATATATATATATATATATATATATATATATAATATATATATATAAATATATAAATACATAATTGCGAATTCCAATTACTTTACCCCAGGCAAATATTTTATTTAAATAAAAATGTGCAGTTTTATAATGAAATAAATCCTCAAACAGTTTTGTTTAGTTCTTGATATATTATTATTTGGAGATATTATTTTGTTTTGGTTTAAATATTCAAAAGAAAAATATCTATTCCTCTCATATAATTTTTAATATAAACCTCAAGTTTTGTAAAAAGGATAAAGTGATATAAATATTATTTATTATATTGGCTGGGGCTTTATTTATTATACAATTTCTTTATTCAATATAATTTGCGTACAATGTTTTGATACATTATGATTGGTTGTTACAATGTTAAGTTTATAGACGTCTTTTACTTATTTTAATACGGAGTATAATTAATTGATATTTAAAATAATTAATATGTCATAAGATAATTTTTGGGAAAAAATACAAAAACCCACTTGTAGAACTACTAAAATATACATAAATATTATACATAATAAATAATAAAAAAATAAATAATAAATCAACTTAGAATTACAAAAACATATACTTAATACTATATGAATAAAACAAAAATATTGTGAAACACGAATATAGTAAAATCAATAATGACAGACAAAATCAGATGTGTTTGTGAAAAAGATATGTTAAAGAATTTTTAAGGAATGTCTCTCAACATTTCAGTGGTAATTTAAAATTTCGCTTATTTGAAACATATTTGATTTTGTTAACATTTTGTATTAAAGAGTTAGTGGAGAAGTTAACCATTTTGTTATAGTGTTTATTGCTTAAGTCAGTGATAAACTCCTCTACTGTTTTCATTTTGATACTCTCATGAATTTCTCTAAGGTACGTTCCAGGACCCAAGTTTAATATCATTTTAAGGCACTTGTTTTGGATTATTTGGAGCTTTTGTATATGAGTTTGAGCCACGGTAGCCCAAGCAGCACATCCATATGAGATAAGGGGCCTAATGGTAGACTTATATATGAGAATCTTATTTTAAATGGATAATTTACTATTTCTATTGATTAAAGGATATAGGGTATTGATGGCTATGTCAGTTTTGTTAGTAATGTATTTAATATGTTTGGGGCTGGGGTTTTAAGCTAAGATTTTAAGTATGTATACAATTCATATCGTTCGCAATTAAGTGAACTTATAATCGAGTGATGAATAAATCTAGCCAAGTCAATAATATTTTCAACACTCGCTCTTCTAAATGTAGATTTATGGTTTGTTGGATGGCAAAAATATGAAAGATATTTTGATGAATTTCTTATACACGTAATATTATCTATGGCTTTTAATTCTTCATGGTCTAGTTGGCGTTGAAATGATATCGTACATTAGGGCTTGGTGGGCACTAAAAATGTTGATTTATTAAAATTTGCCAGAGAGAGGAACCGAGATCGCATACTTTTAAACCATTATATACGACGATCCACTATGTTGAAATTCCTTCTGCTTCTTCTAAAGAAATCAGACCGAATATTCCACGCCGAACATAAAAAATAAATTTCGAATTTTTTTAATACTATGAAATATAGAATTATATTATCTAATAATACAGAGCAGATGCAGATATGGAGTTTTCAATATTTTTATTATTTTATATGAATAATGGATGTGTAGTATAAAAACCTATATTGAAAGGAAAAAATGGCTCAATTACAAAGTCACCCCTATATTTAGTAAATCTCAGCAATGAGACAAATATGGGTGACTTCAAAAACACCACCAATATCTGTCACTGTAGAGTGACAATTGAAAAATACTCTCTTGGGAGAAATTCTATCACGCAATGTTTCCGTTGTCAACAGTGGGTACACGCAGCATCCAACTGCAACAACGCATACAAATGCGTGAAATGTGCCGGCGATCATCAGACTTCCACATGCATAAAGGATGCCACTTCCCCCGCAAGATGCTGCAATTGCGGAGGGGAGCACACTGCAAACTTCAAGGATTGCCCTGACAGACAGAAGCAGATCAAATTAAGATCTACCCCCAAGCTGCCAGCTGCGAGACCGGCCACCCAGCGTGCACCAGTGCCGCCCCCGAACATCGTCAACGGACGCTCCTGGTCCCAGGTTGCTCGTGGACCAATGGCCACCCAGGTCATCTCCCCGTCCACATCACATCACGTGACTGACCTGTCATGGGCACAGATTGCCCAAGGTCCCACCACCACATCTACTGCGAAGAACACTACCGCCCCAATCACTAGCGCTGATCTTCCGATTGGAGATCTAATGCAACTAGTCCTCAAAGTACAACAGCTACAAAGGAAGCTGAAAACATGTCAATCTAAGGATGAAAGAATCTTCCTTATCATGGAACTTGCATCATCCCTAGATCATGTCTAACAACCGAACATTAAAAAACATTAAAATTGTCGCCTGGAATAGCCGTGGACTAATAAATAAAATTGACGAACTCTTAGACTTTGTGATTACTAAAAAAATTGACATTGTGTTAGTGAGTGAAACGTTTTTAAAATCAAGTGTTAAATTACGAAAGTGTGGTTTTACATTTTATCGTGTCGACAGGCCAAGTGGTTGGGGAGGTTCCGCAATAATAATAAGAAGTGAAATTAAACATGTTCCAGTGTTAATTCCCAAAATTCAATCACTTGAAGCTGTTGCAATACAAATAGAAATCAACAACAGGATATATACTATCGCAAGTGTGTATAAACCCCCGAATGTGAAACTTGTTACGCAAGACATAGATAAAATTATGTCACTCAGTGATTCCGTCGTTATTGCTGGTGACTTAAATTGTAAAGACAGACTATGGTATTGTCAAAGAGGAAACCGTGACGGACGTGTTATTAGAGAACATTGTGAACTTAAAAATTTTCGCATATTATTTCCGGATAGTCCAACTCATTTCCCTCCGAAGGGATATGCCTCAGTTCTTGATATTGTACTTGTTAAAAGATGCCCTCATATAACTCACCCCGAAACTAATGAAGCCCTGTCTTCAGATCATTTGCCGATTGTATTTAATTTAGGCGGAACTTACAACATTACTAACAATACAATTTACTGTTATGAATCAGCAAATTGGAAGTCATTTAAATCTTACATAAACGTTCATACTTCCACTAATTCAAAACTTAATTCGACCCAGAATATTGATGACCAAATTGCTAATTTATCTGAAACTATTAGAAATGCTGCCTCTTTATACATACCTACTAAAACTACTAACAACATTTGTAGAAATAAGCTACCTCATAGTATTGTTGATATTATTAATACCAAAAATAGATTATTGAAACAGTATAGAAAGAATAACATAAGTAGTCTTAAGTCAGTGATAAATGCTTTAACTCAGGAAATTAGATGCAAAATCAGGCTCTACAAAAATTCTCAATGGGAACATAAAATAAGGTCGCTCAATACCCGAGATAATTCACTCTGGCAGTTGTCTAAAGCACTGAGAAAAAAATCTTCTGCGATCCCTCCACTTCGAAATGGTGAGTCAAATAATAATCATTTAATTTACAACTCAGAAGAGAAAGTTAACTTGATAGCTAAGTCGTTTGCAAAAGCACACACAATGACTCATCACTTATCTGATATCCATACTGAACACATAATTAACGCTTCAATAGCCACATTACAAGAGAATTGTGACGAGGAGATTGAGAGAGTCTCCCCATCTGAAGTCTCGGATATCATAGACAATTTGAAACACAAAAAATCCCCCGGTATTGACACAATTAATAATACACTCATCAAACACTTACCACAAAAGGCACTTGTTTCTTTATCTAACATTTTTAATGCATGCATTACCTTTGGACACTTCCCTACTGCCTGGAAATCCGCGAAAATTATTCCAATCATTAAACCGGGTAAAGATAAATCACTCCCAGGTAGCTACCGACCGATATCCTTACTCCCAGCACTTAGCAAAATTTTAGAAAAACTCTTACTAACACGCTTTTACAAGCAAATTACTAACGCAATTCCCCTTGAACAGTTTGGATTTAAATCGGGTCACTGTACGACATCACAGTTAACAAGGATATCACAACATATTCGAGGAAATTTTAACCTAAAAAAGAGTACCGGAATGATTTTTCTTGATTTCGAAAAGGCATTCGATGTTGTATGGCATGACGGTTTAATACACAAGCTGTTAAAAATTAACACTCCCGTGTATATAGTGCGCGTAATTAAATCATATTTAACTGATCGTAATTTCACAGTTAGTATCAATAATACCCACTCGTCACTTTATCCGATACCTGCTGGCGTTCCGCAAGGCAGCATCCTTGGTCCATTCTTATTCAATCTATTCATCCATGATATCCCTGTTCCTCCAAATTGTCATTTGGCCTTATATGCCGATGACACAGCCTTATACACAACCTCTTATAGACTAGACACAATCCAACGAAGACTCCAAACGTCCCTATCTCCACTGGTCAAGTTTTACTCTAGATGGAAGCTCAAACTTAACGAGAGTAAAACGGAAGCTATCCTTTTTACTAACAAGAGACGAAATCATATTCCTGAACTAACAATTAATAATATATCCATCCCTTGGCAATCTGAAGTTAAGTATTTAGGTACTATCCTGGACTCGAAACTCAACTGGGCCAAACATATTAAATACATTACTAACAAAACTGACATAGCCATCAAAACCCTATATCCTTTAATCAATAGAAATAGTAAATTATCCATTAAAAATAAGATTCTCATATATAAGTCTACCTATGTGCTGCTTGGGCTACCGTGGCTCAAACTCATATACAAAAGCTCCAAATAATCCAAAACAAGTGCCTTAAAATGATATTAAACTTGGGTCCTGGAACGTATTTTAGAGAAATTCATGAGAGTATCAAAATGAAAACAGTAGAGGAGTTTATCACTGACTTAAGCAATAAACACTATAACAAAATGGTTAACTTCTCCACTAACTCTTTAATACAAAATGTTAACAAAATCAAATATGTTTCAAATAAGCGAAATTTTAAATTACCACTGAAATCGACGGGCTCGACTAAGAGTAATATGACATTTTATTATTTAATAAATTATTGCGCACATTCTGACAAAAAATCACGATTCTAGTGCTTAAATTGAGAAAGATAGGTTTTTTCTTATGGGGTACGTTTCGAGTTATCGCCCACGGGAGAAAAAAATTGACGCTCGAGTAATACGAATGGAGACATCGCCTTCTTAGTCGTTCATTTGCTAAACACTGTAGGCGATATCTTCAGGTAGCTTAGTCTTCATTGCGCACACCGACACCATATACGTGTGAACAATCATGTGTGTATTAGTAACCAATAAGACACGGCTATGACTCCCCACCACCATCACTAGCAGTCCCTTTCTTCCTGCCTTATAATACTCATACAATACTCACCAACAATTACACATTTCAAAAAAGATTCAAGCATTTCAGGGATGGCGCAATACTTCTTCTTATTCACGATCACTTGTTTAAACTCTACTTTACTAAAATAATTTAATTTTTAATAATAATTTAATATTATTATTTCAAAAAACACATTTTTCAGTGATAATATTAAATAATAAAAGTTATATTTTATTTAAAAGTGGTCGAAACAATGACTCCCTGCTTTGTAATAATATTGGTGGATTATCAACACTTTTGAAACCAAAAACTAAAAGTGGTTCTTGGGTGTGTTTTTATCAGCAAAATCAACAGAATGATGAAATACCCTGTTATTTGTATTATATTCAAACAAAACTGCAATTCCAATAAATACGATAATATGAAGTAGTGAGTATTATAAGAATAGAGTTCCTATGGTCTTATTCAGTGAAGTGGTCAAGTCATTTATTGTATTGTGAACATAATATATTACTAATATCCTAATTTACCGGTTGTATTTTTATTTAAAAACTTGCCACGAAATATGTTCCCACATATGTGAGATGTTTAAAAAACTTTTTTTTTTTCATTAAATAACTATTATTCTCTATTATTATTAAAATAGGGTATTTTGACATAACAAGCTGAAAATTTGTAGAAACAGTAATTTTTTTCAATAAATCACACAGAGGCTTCGAAGTTTATTATTAGCTGCAACTAAACAAGCGGATGACAATAAATACTGTCGTCATTTTAAATTATCAATATTTATTTCATTTACTGATTATTTCAATTAAATAACCATTCTTAGAATTCATACATTCATTCATTCTATCACTTAATACCTCGGACATCGTTCAAGTGGTTTGGTAAAAACACTTTTATATTAAATTGAACTGATATTTCTGTTTCATTGATTTTTTAAAATCCAAAAACCCTCAAGTACCTGATATTTTTCAAGGGCTTATTCACTCTTATAATTATTGTGTGATATTTTTCAAAAAGTTTCAGTATTCTTTAGACTTTCAACGCCATTAACATTATTTTTTGTCTATTTCTATAAGATGAGACGACGCGACGGTAATACAACTTTAAATATTTGAGATTTGTGTTTTATTTGTGAGAAGTCACTATTGAATAGTGATTTTGTTAATTAAGTGTGTGGTTTGAAAACTTTAAAGACTTCTATAAAATGAATAGCGGAAATTTTCCCATTAATATCAGTCAGTGCACCTCGTAAAAATAGTAGCGGTGACAAAAAAAAGGAAAATTATCGACACAAGGTCAGTAACGCAAGTAATCTAGAATTTAAAGACAAAATCATAAAAATAGTAGAGAAACGAAAGGATTAAAAATTTTTTGAATCGACCACTAGTAACTATAATCATAAATAATATAATCATTTACCCAATCGATGAAGGAGATTAATAATTAAGTATATTACGTATATGAGAAATGTAATGTATGAACTAATTAAAAATACAAATTATTAATTGTAAATGATTTTATAACTGTATACTTGGTATTATTGAGTGAGTATTACAGGTATCATATCGGCTATAGCGAGGATAGACACTTATAATGATAAAATGATAGGAAGAGCTAATAAAATTATGTCACATGCGATTCAATATTAATGTATGAGAAAAAGTATACTAATAAAACCATTTTTTCAACAGAATGAATGAATATCTTTACCATTTGTCTTTATTTGAATTGCTTTTTGAGAAAAAGCATTATATTTTGTTATCTATATTATATTCAAACAAAACTGCAATTCCTATAAACACTATAGAGTATGGTCATATTCAGTGAAGTGGTCAAGGAATGAATGCTTAAAATAATATCAGTTGGGAATTCTAGTCACTTGAGATATTCCAATGCTTATCCTAATTTACCGGTTGTATTTGTGTATATTTATTTATTTTATTAGCGGTAGTGGTGGAGTGTCTCGTAATGAAGCAGGTAATAGTGATATAGGCTAGTAGTAGTAGTAGGTATAGTAGTATAATAGATTGTGGGTGTGTGCGTGTCGGTGTAGTAGTGTGTGTGAGGGAGCTAGGATGAGAGTGTGTGAGTGTGATGCATAGTAGTGTGTGTGTGACTTATCATCTCCAAGCATTTCAAGAAGGACATTGAAGACAGCGATAACTCCGTGTATCGCCTTCCCGTGCGCTTCCCCTCCGCAAATCTTCCCTACAAGAACAATTTTTAGCTTGCCCTCTTTTAAATATTGCATTATAACCTATTTAAAAAATACTCGTATGTTGGTAACACAATGGGGCACGTTTTTCCGAAAACAGTGAAACGATAGAACATTTGAATAAAGAGATATTAAATAAAAACCTTAAAAAAACGGTTTTTCGGCCGTCCTGTAAAGTTGTGTTTTTCGACTCATCGCCGTCTTAGCGGAGCCCGTCGAAATGTTGAGAGACATTCCTTAAAAATTCTTTAACATATCTTTTTTCACAAACACATCTGATTTTGTCTGTCATTATTGATTTTACTATATTCGTGTTTCACAATATTTTTGTTTTATTCATATAGTATTAAGTATATGTTTTTGTAATTCTAAGTTTATTTATTATTTATTTTTTTATTATTTATTATGTATAATATTTATATATATTTTAGTAGTTCTACAAGTGGGTTTTTGTATTTTTTCCCATAAATTATGTTATGACTTATTAGTTATTTTAAATATCAATTAATTATACTCCGTATTAAAATAAGTAAAAGACTAAGTCTATAAACTTAACATTGTAACAACAAATCATAATGTATCAAAACATTGTACGCAAATTATATTGAATAAAGAAATTGTATAATAAAAAAAAAAAAAAAAAAAAACCTATATTACAGTTTTAAAATTACCATATGTGATTTTGAAAATATTATTTCCTTAATAAAGAAATGTAATAAAATAACAAATGTAACAAAATATTTTTCATGTTCCTTGTAAATCTCTATAATAATTCTTGATGAATGCATTCTTTTGAAATAATATTTTATGTACATTGTATCATATTAACTGAATTTTATTCAATCATGATAACAATTAATTATATTGTAAAAAATAAATCTTGAATATTTCATTCCTCATGTTATCTTTTATGATCTCAAATAAATTAAGAAAAAAATCTAGGAAATCTATTTTGTAACGTATTAAAAAAAAAAGAAATTCGGTAAAAATATTAACGCATTGTAAATACATGAAAATTAAAAAAAAATAGTATTTTAATCATCATTTATGAAAGCTAGCAACAGTATAAATATTTTTGTTCTGCAATATTTAGGTGTATGGGAAAAAATATGAGGAAATATTACTAACCTCCTACAAATATGTACATTTTAATACCTTTTATTAGGTTCATTTATTGATTGTGGATTTAAATTTTTTTTATATAAATACCTAATAAAATTGCGAGTGGGTAAAAAAGCGTCAAGTTGAAAAAAGTAATAAAAAATTAAGTTGGCGGAAGGGAATAAAACATATGTTAATATTGAAAGCATAGATTAAATTTTTTTATTTTAATGAGAATAAATTATAATAGTAGTCTGAAGGCAAAACGCACATATTGCATGTGACTAAATTGGCAAACATAACTGAAGGCACTGCAAATAGTGCTTCTGTTTCCCCAGAACTACTTTAGTGCCCAAGTTACATATAAGAAGGTCCAAAACTATTTTTAAGTGCCAACATACCCAACCAAGAAACCACCATAATAGAGCTTCAATACATCACAAAGAGACTTGAATCAGAAGGCACACTTTTACTACATTATAAAAACATCTTTAATATATATTTTTATATATTATGGCAGGTATGTGTATATGCATTTTAGATACACGGATGCTATAATCTTTTATTGTTATGGCAACACTGAAAACACATACAGAGAAAAGCCACCTGGGAATCGGATGCAAGTGAAGAAACTATTTACTGGCATCTTTTATATACGCATCGAATAATATTCTTTCACCGCAGAATTTTCAGAAACCGAGGCTTGCTTTTATTTAGTTTCTATTGTGTGTAGATATTACAGGAAAATATATTCAAATCAGATAAAAAATTATAATTTATTTATATATTAGGTATTAATGTTTTCAAAATGATTTTTTTTAAATAAATGCAGGTAATATGCTTCTAATCACATCTAGTCCAAGTGGGTGTGATGAAGTGGTTTTATGTATTCGAACTCTGTCACGATTTCATTCATTATTTGATTTTTGTATTATTTTATTTGAACTCTCTGATATTTACACAAGATATTATATGATATAGATCTACATTTATCATGTATTAAACATCAAATATTATATTCATTTACAAACTATGAAGCAAATTTAAAAAATAGTAACTTTATTTTATTAATTCTCTTTCATCATTTAATGTTTTTTATAATTTTTTCAACCTCTTGGCCGAGCATTAATTAATATTTATAACATATTTTACAAATAGAAAATAATAAATTGTTGATGTAAACAAGTTTATATGAATACCTATGAGGTATTGATTTTTATATGAAATAAAATTAATATTATTAAACATATAAATTATTATAATTTAAAATAATAAATTCAGATTTATTGCCTTTAAAATTTTTATTTGAAAAAAATGATTCATGCAAATTCAAACGTATAGCCAGGATATAAATATTTTTTTATAAATTAATGCCATGGGTTAATTATAAATTTTAACTTGATAAAGTAAAATGATGTATTTTCAGTATTATACTGCATATATTTTTCACAATGAAGGTCTCTTTTTTTTGGTTGCTTTACATTAGCATTCGTAATATTGGAAAATTTATATCTAGGACATGTTTAAGGGCGGTAAGAAGAAACCTTTGTATACAAAAAAGTCGATCGATCGCCTCCAGCCAAAGGCTATTTGTGATCCAAATGCGTGTCATTCTACACTTTCCTTGTAAACTATGTACAATCACTGTTTACATAGATAAAATAATAATATTAAATTGTTTTTTTTGTATAAAAATTGATGTAAACACTGACGAAAAAATGCCCAATTAATAAAGCACACTACAGATTTCAATCTATAAGCCTTCATTTATATAATAATATGAGTTGGGTAAAAGATCGTTGGTTCGTGTACGCAAGTACTCGGTAATATAAATAACGACATTCGGGAAAACGAATCGTAAATCAAAACAGTGGTACAATTTTGCTCGTATAAAAAAAAATAAACAAAATGTATGTGTTCGTTTTTATCGAACAAACCAAATAGATAAGAATGAAACGATACGATACAAGATCGACTACTTTTAAAACACCATAAAAGTCCCAAACCGACCCCATAAAATCTGACCCGAACATCCGATTTATCGATTGTTCGACACAAGATAATTTTTACATACACGAACGAACAATTGCACATAAAACCATCATTGAAATAGTAAAATTAATAATAGCAAAATTTATTTAATAACTTGTTGATTAAGGCGAACAAATGCGTTGAATTTATTTAATGGAATTTATAAAATATTCGATTAAATTTTAATATGTAGACGTAATATTAATATACGTAATATTAAAATGATAAATTATAGTCTTTATTCTACTTGCAAAAATATACATAATGCAGTTCGTTAATAAATTGTTTAAAAATTTAAGATTTTAACACATCATTTGAAATCGAAACTGACGTTCATTCTAGGAATATTATGTCAATCAATATAGCAAAATCCCCTGCAAACAATCTAATAATTTTCGGTTTAATATAATCTTAAATAACTCAATAATGGATAATATTTTTGGAGTGAAAGATCAGCTATAATAACACATTTTCAAAATGATTTTATTATTAAAGTATCATTAACAAACACAATTATAAAGGTATAAATTTTGGGTAAAGCAGCTGATGAAAATACACAAATATATTCATATTTTTAATATCTCTTAATAAACAAAATTGATTCTTCCGACAATCATTGTATTTCTGTCAATATTTTCAATTTTAAACATTAAGCTGTATTTTTATTAAACATTAAAGGTTTAAGAATTCATTCCATATCAGGAGGTGATCTACATATCCCGCTACCATCTTGGTTATGTGATGTTTAGATCAGTATAGCTTTAAGCGTTGTGTTTTATAGACGCCCCAATTTTATAATGAATAAATACGTGAAATAAGAACAAGCAGGAATTATTTTAAGTCACAAAAATAATCTAATCTGGAGATGAATCGACACATTTTGTGGTATTGTGATTTTTTTTTGCAGTTATGTAGTAGTGTATTTCCATACATTTGTATAGAAACATTATGGGTACTTGTCGCCTTGGCCATTAACAGAAGAGACGCTATCTTCCGCCCCACAACATCCTGAAATATAAATATATATTTTATATGTTTAGAGTGTGGGTGCGATCACGTAGTTTGGTTTCAGGTGGTTTCAGTGGCCTTAAGGTGTCACGTACAAGAGATCAACGTGTTCAATGCGTTGAATTTATCCTCGCCATGAGTGTCAGATTGAAAGTTGTTACCCTGTATCAACAACATCAATAACATCTCATTATAATGACAATATCCTGATTATAAGACAAACATTAAGTGTATAAGTCGTTGAGTTTGTAGTCGGAAATTTAAATATCACACCAAAGTCAAAGATAATATTTATTACTTCCACATTAAGCATAGGATTAAGATGGCTTTTAGTTTGTATATTTTACGATAAGTAATAGCCCATCGTTTCCACCAGAGTTGCAGCTCATTTATTAATGCAGATTATTGTTTAATCAGTAAAATATGCGACAAACATACTTTAATCAAAATCAAAATGCATATTAATAAAAGGTCCCAGGTGATGAAAAGCAATGGTCTTTATTTCATATTTTAATTTTTAAAAATGTGATTACAAAATAATTGATGTATATTCTTAAAAAAATTCAAACATAGAATTCAAAAAATTCATATCCTTTATATAAAGCCGTTTATTTTTTTATTTTTTTTTTTATTTATATTTTTGAGTACCCTGTCTAAAGACATCTTACTCGTCGTCTGTTGTCACATTGTCTTGAGGGTTGGTTGTCCAGTGACGACTCAATCCCGGCGTTGTGTTTAGGTTATAAGTGTTCAAGTGTTCATACTTGTTTTATCAAGTAAACACCATTGTCAGTCCTTGAATCTTGCTGGCAAGTCAAGTTGTCTGTATTTTTGTAGACGTCTTGCGTAGTCTACGGTCAATAGATCCCTCGCTAGTACGTTCGGGTGACTTTTTAATCTACTTTGGTACGTTTCGCTGAATTTTTTCAATTCTTCGCGTACTGTCATTGTTTTAGAGTCCTGTAATAGGACCCAGTTGGGTACATACATGGAGCATTTAAAATTGCTCTCAGGGTCTTGTTTTGTAACCTGTCGATACTGCTGATATGAGTATCCTTAGCTGTCCCCCACAGTTGACATCCATATGTCCAAATGGGTTTAATTATTGCTTTATACAGCAATAGCTTGTTTGTAAGTGTGAGTTGGGAATGTCTGCCAATCAACCAGTACATTTGTCTTTTTTATGTTCCATTTGAAGTCTCTTTGTCTTAATGTGTTTTTGCCATGTTAGGCTTCTGTCAAGGTGTATACCGAGGTATTTAGCCGAGTCTTCTTGTGGAATATTTTTCCCACCAATTTTCACTGGTGGACATGTCTGTTTTTTGTTTGTGAATGTCACGTGTGTCGATTTGGTTTGATTTACTTTAATTCTCCATACTTCAAGCCATTTCTGTATTGCGTCAAGGTGTTTCTGGAGGAATTGTGAGGCAGCTGTTGGATCTTTGTCCGAAGCGAGTATGACGGTATCGTCAGCGTATGTAGCCAGTGTTGTGTTGTCGGTTGTTGGGAGATCGTTTGTATATATTAGATACAGTACAGGACCTAGTACACTCCCTTGCGGTACTCCAGATTTTATGGTATTAAGATTTGAAGTTTCGTTGTCATATTTAACAAAAAACTGTCTATCGGTCAAGTACGATTTGATAATATCATACATGTTTTTGGGCAGTTTTACTTTGATTTTATAAAGCAGGCCTGGGTGCCAGACTTTGTAAAGCCGTTTATAAAATTCGTTTATTAGTTAAATACATATATTGTGTACACACTATCATCAATAAAAGAGGTTGTATTAATAAACATATTATATGAAAAAAGTATGTACAAATACATGTTTACATTAAATAAAAATAAAACCCATGAATATATATGCATGTTGGCGCAAAAATATTATTTAAAAAAAGTTTATTATCTATTAATTGTATTTTTTTATCATCCAACAAAAAATAAAGAAAATTATTCATTACTCTCATATAATTATATAACCCTTTATAATATTTAGGTTGCTAAGATATCTAAAAATTAATAAATGAAAAACAAAAGGCATAATAATAATAAAAAAATACATTAAATAAAAAAAAGCATAAATATGTATGTTTGCACAAACATATTATTAATTAATTTTTATTATCTATTACTTCCTTATTATAAATTCCATCTAAAAAACGATGTTTATCTTGACTTTTAAAAGTATTATTGTTTAATAATGTATATTAACGGCTATGTTTTTTCTCTATTTTTAAACTGTTAATTTGTAGATACGTATATGTGTTACATACCTATCAAAATATAGGTAAAAAGGACTACTAAACAAGCCTTTTTATTGATTATTATATTAATAATCGATTCATGTAAATATTACAATTTCTTTATTATGCATAAGTTTTTACAATGATTTATAGAACAATACATCTTTGGAAATTAATAGTCTTAGGTGTACAGAGTATATAAATATTTTTACCTATTACTAACATGAGAATGTTTTATTTAAATTTGAGATGAATAAAAATATTTAATTATAAAAATAATGGGAAAAAAATAAAAACCCATTTACAAATATGAAGATTAATAAATAATAACTATAATACAAGCAATATTATGGCTTAAAAACTAAATAACAGTTTGTTTGGGTAACACCAAATTTGATTTGAATGGATTGTTAAAAATTTAATTTTTAACAATCCAGTTTTGGAAGTCCATTGGTAAAATGAACTTACGTTTCCTCGAGGTATATTTAGTTTTATTTACATGTGTTATGATTGGGTTAGTCATTTTAGTGTAATGTTTTTTACTCAAATCTGCTATATTTGCTTTGATCATTTTTAACTTAATGTCATTGTGGACTTTTTTAAGATATGTGCCAGGTTTAAGATCTAATGCCATCTTAAGACACTTGTTTTGGACAATTTGAATTTTATTGATATGAATTTGTGCAATCGATACATTTGACGCATTTTTTGATAAAAATCTAAGGAAGGATAAATCGACACCCTCCGCTACTCTCTCAAGTGATATCGTAATAATTGGCTTCGGATAGGATTTAGCATATATAGAGAGAGAGAGGCAGAGAGCATATATATATATATATATATATATATATATATATATATATATATATATATATATATATATATATATATATATATATATATATATATATATATAATATATAATGAGGTAATTAAGTAGTGTCAGTATTATGAATGCAGTGGTAATTAGTTGGCTCCCTCCTATTCTGTGTTCAGTGTGACAGTTTTTCCCAAGCCAAGACTATAAATTAAGAAGCCTTCTCACTTGCAGCAACCATTGCAATTGTATTCAAACGGCGCCAGTGATTTTCCATGCGGAAAAAGCCTGAGGGTTTCCATCTGGACTTAACTATAACAAATTACACAATTCGAGCACTCTCTTCATTTTATCGAATAAATAATTTCAATAGTGATAAGAAATAATTAAAATGGACTCGTATACTTATATAATATATTGGTAATCTCACTACAATAGGGAACTGCATTGGGATTAGTTAATATTTTAACATTTTCACCTTAAACCTTATTTTTTATTAAAAATACTACGTACTCAATAATGTTATACGAAATTTAAAATAACATTGATGTCATTGTGGGATTCCATAGTATTTAACGATATATTTTAAATTTATTATATTTTTGATTAAAGTTGGAAGTAACAAATTTTAGTACATTTTCAGTAATATGTTTTATTTTAATTAGATCATCTAAGTACGTAAATCTACTAAAGCCGACATTAGCATAATTGTTTTACCGAATAAAATGTTATATAATATAATAATAAGTTTCCTTATTTCGATACTGAAAGATTATGAAATTCGTCAATAACTACGTAATTTTATTAATATACCAAAATAACCAATAAAATGTACATAATTCATTAGGTAATAAAATATAGAAAAGCAAAAAGCGTAAGCGTTGTTATTTGAGACTAATTGAGTTAATCCAAAAACAAAAATTAAAATAGTATCATTTTGGTTTTATTTTTTCAGAATTGTTATGTTTGTAAAATATTTTAATAGGTAAGTTTGTTCATTTGAGACTTATTATGACCAACGTGTTAAAATGTGAACTAATAAATTGCAAAAAATTGATATTACCTACTATTTCCAGTGTTTTTACATCTTTGTACAACTTATTATCAAAGTGTTCTAAAAAGTAACTCAATTGAATAAAATACATACATTCTTCAGAATTCATAAATTTGGTTAGTAATAATGATACATTTGTTTATTAATAAAAACATCTTACCATAAACCATATAATCAATAATTCGCATTGTGATCAGATTATACAAAAAATATGAAATATTTACAATCGTGTTTATTAAAAGACAACCCTGTTGAAGTCAAATGCATACTTTATGCATCCTGTATTTATCATTTATTTTTTCTGCAACCCCTCTTCACCATTTTCTGGTACATACTGAGTTGAAGCCTTTTTCGTTCAACTTTTTCTCTTGTGGAGACATAAATATAATAATATATTTTTTCACGCCATGGAAAAATGTCAACATAATATATGTGACTTTCACATTGAATATGAAAATCCACTCTCTGTTCTCTTCGTGTAATAATATTGTTATTATTCATGAAACATATTGTTTGTTCGGGAGAGAAATAATATAGTACACACATCAATGAAATATTATTAATAATTTAATATATCATAAAAAAAATGAAAATCCGAAAATAGTTAATAAAAAAGCATATATAATTGAACTGGTGTTTAAGTCGTGGATTGCATCAAGTAATGAATGCAGCATTATTAGGAGCTTTTCACTCTACGGCACCCATTCGAGCAGATAAACTAGAATCAGGCCTTTGATTTATTTAGGCAATTTCCCGATACGTTCGTTTGAAATATTGATATTGAAAACATATAAAAGTGGCGGTGGTGGTTATGTTGGAAGACATTAATCAAGCGAACACGTCAGAAGTGCAGTGAAGCTAAATTGGCCTAGCGCCTGTAATATTGACAAACTACCCGTTAAACGCCTTACATGCTTTCGCAATAACCATCATTTTAATATTAATACACAACACTATAAAATTAATATTTTATTTATTTCGTCAGACTTTATATAGATCCACTATAAATAATATTTATACGCATCTAACTTACCCTTGTTAAGTGTCGTCATCCTTCAGTTCTTGTACCTGTGTAACTCTCGTAAACTTGCTTCGTGATTATAAATATGAATAATATAAAGGTTTTAAAGCACTAAGGATATTAGAGAAGTTTGGTTTCACAGTTGGTTGTTTTTTCATAAATATATCACCTGGTTTTTTAATAATAAATAATATAATACATAGATCAATGATATTTAAAGACTACAAAGGAAAATCTGTTTATTTATAAACTGAACACCTGTTTGTAAATATACGAAATTCTCAGCTTAAATAATATTTTTTGTATCTATTTGTACATATATTTGACGAATGAGTATTATTCTACCTGTCAATCATACTCAGGTTTGTTTTGTTAAAAATAAAATATTAAATATTAATAATTTTTAAAAGGAAAAAAACCCAAAAACATATTTTCTTTTAATAAAATAAATAAAATCATTAAAAATATTTATCTTTTGAAATTTCAAGCTAATATATCTGATACTGATGAAAAATGTTAAAGTGAATGCAAAAAATGCTTTAAAAATATTTTTCAATCATAATGTACTTTAAATTATAACAAAATCAATAAATAACTATCTGGATTTATTATCAATACAATTTTTCTATGTATAATGCAATGTAGCAAATAAGAATCAAATCGTGAGGTGAATGTTAAGAAAGCGCGTCCAACGGTTACGACTTATGTATGGAAGATTGAATTCCATAGTCAAATAATTTAAATTTGTATTACTCTGTCTTACTATTAAAAATATAGCATCATAATCGAAATATACAAATACTTTATCCAAGAAAATGAACACGCCTCATAAATAGTAATTCGATACATGCATAAGTTGGAATACAACACGTCTTCATAATCTAAGGCCTACGTGGATGCGTTATGAGGATTCAAACCTTAAAACGCCTTCACCCATACTATCATTTAGACCAGTTTGTATTCATACATCGTAATTGTTATTTATTTGTTGGAATAGTATATGTAGGTACAGAAAGGAAGGTTGGTTGCAGTTCGGGAGCTGTTTCGTTTAATTTACGGTCAAGATTCCCAGTCCGGCACTAATGTTAAAAGAAACCGAAACTACGCTCTCAAATTGAAAACTCACATTAGAGAGTGCTTGTACTATGATATATATATATATATATATATATATATATATATATATATATAACTAATAACATAATATATATATATTTACGGACTGAAGCTATAAATACAACTGAATATTATTATTATTTAACTTATTTAACTGAAATGAACGTGATTCAAGTATGAATGAAGCGTTATTAATATGTATGTACAGTGTGAAACTTTAATCAGTGAATATATTTAAGGGAAGAAAGATTAACAATCAACTAATAAAACAAAAAATATATAATTATTAAAGAGCTTGGGCGTTAACGACAGTATATTATTATCACTAGTAAAAGTAAATATGCTCAGACTCTAATTGTTAAATTAGTTACTTAGTTAAAATATACAATACTTTTAATATTTTTGCATTACCCTAAATTATTTTGACTGCTTAAAAGTCCACAATGTATATGATAAAAACATCAATAATGCAGAATTTAATTTTATAATATTTATAAAAGGGCAAACCTCCAGAAATGGTTATGATTAATATGTGAGATCTAAGCCACCTTCATTAATTTTACACCAAACAAATTTTGTTACAAATAAAAAATACTCTGCAATTACTCCATACACAATTCGTAACCGATAGACGCCCTTCATTAACATTCATCGCAAGATTTCGTTGATAATTGTTTTTTTGAATTAAATTAAAATATATCATTAATATAAAAAGATAGTTACTTATTGAGTTTGTCATAATTTTAACTAGTTATTGTGTGAAAATAATATTTTACAGCACTTTTTGGATTAGCGACGTAAGCAATTCGAGCCAAACTATTTAAGATTATTTCTAAATATTATGCTGATATACTATAGTAAAAAATTTCAGCATAAAATACATCAATAGGAGAATATAAAATAGTATTATAATATTAATACAGCAGATTCCAAAGACAAACGACACAAAGCTCATACATTAGTTAGTTATTAGAGTTCCAAGTCTCTCACTGACTCAACCAGATAAATACCAAGTTAATCCTGTAAGTCGCTATTAATACGAGTGCTGTTATAATATTCATAATTTTAATAAAATAATAGACGGCTTGTGTACTCTGTATAGATGATTTATGCAGAATCTTTGGTTAATGCATGGTGATTTTATATTGGATCTGTGTGAAGCAAACATTGACCAAACAAAGTTGTTCCGCATAATAAAGCGTTCGCTAATGGAGCGGAGTTACTCTCCATACAAACACATAGTTTTATGAGACCACCCAAACACTAAACTAGACCCAGTGCTCTTACCTTGCAATACCTTATTATATTATGCTAAATATTAATGTGTTTATTAATTAAATATTATGTTTGTTTTACGTATGAGCTATTTGTGATTTAATTTAAATGGTCCCGAAAGGTTGGTGGACGCACGTTGTAAGCGACCATTTTAAAAATAGAGATAACTCTGCCATGAAGTTATGTTAAAAAAATACATATACATCCCAAAAGACCCGATTCCTATTTTATATTAAGATTAAATTCATAATACCTCCTTATTTTTAAAAATCAAGTACTATTTTCTCTAAGCGGTCAATTATATATCTGCCACAAACACTCAGAAATAATCAATATTAATAAAAATAAATTATATATTTAAAAATCATTATAATACTTGTATAACTAATGTATCTGTGTATCTTATAGCTTCTATTTTTAACATGATTTTATTTTATTTTAAACTGAATTACAATTTTTTTATATTAATATTTATCGAAAAATGTACGTCAATTTTTTTATATTAATATTTATCGAAAAATGTACGTCAATTTTTTTAAATTAAATGATGATTTGAATTTAATGAAAAGACGCTGCAAAATTATCTAAATATAATTTGTGATAATGTAACTATGCTTCATAATTATTAATGTAAATTGATTTATTTGAACTAAAGTAAATTACATACTTATAATAACAATTGTGGGATTTTCAGGGTGTGAAAAAAGAAAGATATAGATAAAATAGGATTTAAAATTAACGCAAATCACAAGAGTGATGATTTTAATAACTTTAAAGTCAGTGGATAATTCACTTTATTGTATTTTTTTAGTTTTTTTATGAAAATATTGCCGGTCAGGAATGTCAACGAAATCAACTTAATTTTATAGATATATTACTTAACCTTAAATTTATTTTAGTATGTTGGAATATTTTTATATGAAAAATGTATTCGAATTAAATTACCAGATACCGTACTCGACATAACTAATTTAAATAAATATCGTGACGCCTTCCCTATTGACGGGAGTCCCTTTATAAGGGGTTGGCCAGGCCACCTTGGCCTTTACGGGAGAATATAGTAGAGATGGTTTCCCAGGCCACCACACAGCAATGAGTACTTAAGATCTAGTTTGCTAAGCTAGATCTACCAAGTGACTCCGGTGCCGTGAATCGAACCCGGGAGTCTTCACTCACGAATCCGTTACACTAACCACTGAGCCACAAGGCGGCATAACTAATTTCTTATTTGGTATAAAGCATAATTGATATTAAATGTAGTGCGAGTGTGTTAATAAAAGTCATGTTTGTGATATGAGGTGTCAAACCGCAAGTATGGGTTAATTTTGTAGCCCATGAAATAGTAAAAGCGGTAGTTAATGTAAGTCACATAGTAAAGTGCTTACCACAAAACTCACTCTATACAACCTCTAATAATTATTATGAAAATGCATGTGGCATCTGCATATACATATATTTTATATAAATAATTCGTGTGTAGATTGAGTACACTTTATGGATGGGGACTTTTCCTATTCCTGTTACCTGAATTCTTGTTTTAAATTTGAGTTTTTCGAACTACAAGAACAGTACAAGACTTGAATTGAAGATGGCAAACTTTGAATCGAAACAGTTTGACATTGGAATATTGTAAGAGAAACTTTATTCAACTGATGTACTTTACTCTCCATACGTGTACCATTTCCAATACAATAAAAATAGAATCAATGTTCAAAGATTTGTTCTGATGCAAATTTGAATCTATTTTGGAAACCAATAAAAAATACATATTATCAAAACATTTTATTTGTGAAATCTCTCGTGTCGTGTGCAAAAAAAATCAACGATCTTAAACATATTATATTGGAATATTTTTGTAATAAAATAGGTTTGAAAATTAATAATACCTATAAACCCATTTTATGATATTTACTATTAAAAAACTCATTTATATATATATAGTCTTTCAAAATAATAATGATCTCAAAAACCTATTTTTTAATGAAATCATACCTAGTATGGGAAAATGACTTTGAACTCGAATGTAAAATAGATTGTAAAATTTTTTTTTTAAATAACTGCTGGGAAGTTTTCATAAAATTATTAAATAACTATCTGGCTACATTATTAATAAATTAAACTTTAAATAAAATAAGCAATTAGCAATAAAATCTTGGGTTGAATGTTAAAAAACACGTCCACCTGTTACGAATTATGAATGGAGCAATTCCGTAGTCAAATAATTCATTGACCCATCAAATTTAAATTTTATTAAAAATAAATTCTCCAGAAACAATTGAGAACATTTGTTTGATTATAAATTGTGATAAAAGTGCACACGTTCCCACAAAAAAAAAAAAATCCAACAAGGTGGAATTGTTATCGACAGTACTGTGACATATCCGATATGATTACAACGATAAATTATTTATTTATTGATCAAAATTACAATGAATTGTACTTGAGATCCACAACGGTATATTATATAATACAATATTTTCATTATATAATTTAATAAATAGATGAGTGAGTTAATTAAGACTCATTATACTTACAATAGATGATAAAATGATGTGGTAAGATTTTGCGTATTGGAGTTTAATATTTAGTAAAAAAAGTTAGTAAATCTATCAAATGTTTATTGTCAAAATATAAAGTAATTTTAACGACTAATTGTGTATATATTGTAGTTTACACAAAACTGAAATATCTTAACTAAGGTAAAAAAATATCAAAAGCAAAGAATACATTGTATGAAAAAGCCTACTTCAAATAACTTTACTAAAGATATATTTAAAAACTAGTATTTAATTACAAAAAATATGTATGAGTGTGAAATAACAAAATTTGCCGGATAACATATACATAATAATAAAACTCATACAAATATTGTATAACGACAAAGCAACAATATTAAGTTTTTTTTATTATAATATCAAGTAGATTATTATTTAATATCATCTAATTTCCTTTTTTGTATTGATTTAATATTTTAATTTTTTTTGTTTTGTTTTTTGAAGACAGTTTTATGGATCGTACTAATAAATGGGCTGTCATTCTAGGTTTCAGTTTATTACACGTTCGATGGCTAAGATTTAAGGCTTGATTTATTTATAGTACGGTTTTATTCGCACTCTGTCGAGTAACGAGGCTTCGTTTAAAATGGTTTATGGTTGCTTTAGAGTTGCTTTTTTTTCGTTCGTTTCTTTCGAAAAAGCCGATAAGAAAGGAGAGGCGACGCCGAGAGCAGTCGACCGGTTTTAATTACGGAAAGACTTCTTCGTTGGAGGCTGATAAAAAAGTTTAATTAATCGGAATAGTGGTGTACGTTCGATTTGTAAACTTTATAGTTGGCCTCCCTTAAGTCTGATGGTCCTGCAATTTGGAACTTAATTCTTGTTTCCTCTCGCCATTCCCTGTTCTTCTTTGACTTTATTGCGACGAATGATTGTTGAGCAAAAAAATACTCGTTTATCGACAGGAACGACTCATCCACAACTCTAATTAATAGAAAAGCAATGTCGAAACTTCAGCAAAATAAACGTTCCTCCTCAAAAGCCAATAAAGTCTGTAATATCGGCCAAAACAATAAATTGTCGCTATTCGAAATACATCAATCATTTAAGAATACCTTTCAATAAAAGTATAATTTTTTTAAGGATATTTTGGAATACAGAATAAATAACATTTACATTATTTAATAAATCAGGTAAAAATGTGTAAAATATAAGGTAGGTAATAAACCATCATACAAAATTAAAAAATAATGATTAAGGCACTCAATCATAATACATATGCTTAATTCATTTTAACAGGTGAACACAAATCCGTTTTTGAGTTAAATAGGTTTGTATGAAATATTTTTTCAGGCAATTATTTCAATAAAAATATTTCTATTGAAAAACTTATAATAAAAGGTAATGTATACATTATATATTATAAAATTCAAACTTTTTATTTGTACTAAAATAACACAAATATTTGTGTTATTCTCTCTGTAAACTGTTAATTTGTAGATACGTTTTTGTGTTAGTTACCTATAAATATTTTATTCTTGAACTATAAAAATTGGTATTTTTGAAAAAGTGTTTTATGATTTTTTTTTAAAACAAAATAGTTTTAATTAATTTACTCTCGGTGATATTAACTATTACTGTGAAACAAGTCATCGACAGATTACAATTAAATAAATCAGAGTAAACATTGATCAAAACCATCGATCGGGATTTTATTAATATTATTCCCGATCTCCCAGTACATTTTATTTACTTCAGCGGCTTTGAATCCAAGAACACAGTATTTGTAGCCACTTTATCCCCTGAGCTATTACGCTGGTATCTTATCGATTGGGATTTTAAAGTTTATTAATTGTTTATATATTATCCAATTATTTGATATTGTAATATCACTCTATATAATATCCATTCAATAAATGTTTGTGTGTAATTCCCGCTCGGGGAAAAATCTTTTGGATTGGGTTCAAAATAAGGGTGTCGAGTGTAAATTGTAAGTATTTGCATATTATCTTTGGGATTTTGCCGTATTTGAGGGTGTTGCATATGGGTTTTCAGCTTGTATACCAATCTAGAGACAGGCTACAGCTGGATAATCACTATTTTATTCGTTTTAATTAAGTTTTACTCTGAACAGACACATCGTCGTAGAGTTGTGCATTTCGTATCGGGTTCACCGCAATGTGTACAATATCCGCATTGCTGTTGCTTCAATCTGGCACAACACATTGCCTTTAAACTTGAATGCTCATTTTGTCACAATTTTAAAACGATAATCCCATTATATGTATTTTTAAAATAAATACAAAACTTGGGGTGTCAGTTAGATATTGTCGAAAAGGGAGCTTAAATCAAAAGGATCAAATTTTCCATGATAGATTAAAAATACTAGTTCATTGATAATTTTTAATTTAATAATATTATAATAAGTAATTATTTCCAATATAAACACACAGCTAAACATTGTAATGATGGATTAGAATTCTCCTTAATCCATGAAAGATTAATTTATTTTTTGTACTGAAAATACAAATATACGGCCGAGAGGCGCACAATTTAAAAAAACGTTTTATAATTCAAATAAACAATATTCATATAATTTTATAACTCAATTCAATTTTAAAGTATTCGGTTAATAAATAAAACACAAGTATATAGCTATTCTTATATTTAGAGTAACAGGTATAGCAAAAAGTAAAAGTATTTTTATATACAGGTTGGACTTGAATTAACTGAGAATATTTTAGGGAGTGGTATAATTTTTTTTCAAATATTGATTAATTAAAATTTATAAAATTCAATTAAAATTATTAATGGTGCTTTTGGAATCGACTATCGTTTGGGTCACCATATTGGAATTAGCTATTTCTGTAAAGTACTCATGTGTGACTTTCACGTTTGTATTGTGTTTATTAATATCTATAATTATTTTTTTATTTTTAATTAATAATAAAAAAAATCGCTTGTTCGCCTCAAATATTCTCGGTTAATTCAAGTTCACAGTGTATGTAAGGATGGTTTTTATAAAAAAGTAGTACTCAGATTTATTGCATTATAAATACAAAAACTTATTTACAAAACAACATTTTTTTAATCTTAAATCGAGTATTTGAATAAATGAAAATACTTTTTATGGTAAAATCTTATAGGTTTGGAATTTTATTTAACAATTAAGCAACCTAAATAAGTCCAGTTTGGGTTACTATTAGAATCCATGATAAAGTGCACGTTTACTCAAAATTTAATCTATTAAAATGACTTTCGGGTAAAAAAAATGAAGCTGCCTTTATTATGTAATAGGGTGACCATTATTTTTTTGAAATTGAGAGTTGTTAGTGTAAAAATGGCGTATTTTATTGAATCATGAAGAGAGACGGCACAATGCATAAATCTTCATATTCGGCAAATGCCATTAAGAGTGCGAAGTGGTTAATTTAATGTCCCACTTGTTGTCAGAGCGGGTAATGAAATATTTAGAGTGTTGTAACATAAAATATAGTCTTGTTTGTGTATGTGTGTATTGCTTCCATGTTTCTTCATTTGCTGGTTTTCCTTCAAAGGGACAGCTGCTTTATTATGCCATTAAGAACCCACAAGGCTTAGCTGGAGATCTTGTTTCTCTCGGTCACTACTACCAACACTCACTAACTCAAGCCAAATTGAAACTCTCAAACCCCATGCTATCCCCATAGGCCCTAAACAACATTTTACGACAGCCTCTTTTTTACAAAGTGTTCAATCCAAAAGTGGATTTATATATACAGTGTAAAATATACCAACATATGGATGAATTTTATTATTTATTAAACTTAAAACCTTCACATCATTCTGGTGCAGTTAGGTTTGGTTCAGGTTAGAGCATGTTTTTCTTTAAAAAATACATTTATGCATTGGATAGCAATCATTAAATTAATTCATTCGACGAGTACTTAAAGATATATAATAATACAAAAAAATATTGATTGGAGTTAGGACGTTAAAAATTGTTAGATACTTTTATCTGCACCAGATATAACTACAACAGCGTCTGTTTTTAATCTACTAAATAATTAATTTATCGAAAAAAATACCACACATATAAATAATTTTTATATCAATAGATTGCATATTTTTTCTATTTTATATACATTTATTTATTTTATGGAGGTTATTATAAAATTTTTTTTTTTTTTTAAACAGTCCTATCGATTATGTATAATATACAAGTGTATTGAATTAAACTAATCCTGAAAAATAAATCCTTAAAATCGGAAAACGAATATGTGTCTCCTGGTTTGATCTAAATTGTCTATATTAATTATTATGGAATTGTTGTAAAGAGGTTATCTATCTTTTCAATACTATTTCAGCATTAGTGTCCCAAAGAATGTATATAATTTGTTAAGAAAAACAATGTCTAAAGATAAAAAATTGTGATCTTGACGAATCTAATAAAATATAAAAATCAATCGATATTATCAACACAATATTAAGATAAATAATATTTATACCACTAGTTTTATTGAAAGATTTATGAAATATAACTTATTCGAAATCTTTCATTTTACAATACATAATTTCCACTGGATCCAATTGGATATAATTCACATTAAATGTCAATGATATGTTGGTCTCCCTTTGGAGGATTCATAAATTTATAATTTATTTAGAAAATGCATTTTGGTTGTGTAATATTTAACGAGCTGCGACATTCTACTAACATTATCGAAAAGGACGCCATGCACCATGTTGACCACAACCCTTCTAAATAAAAGGCCCATTTACAAATAACAATAAAATAATAATTTTATTAAGAATATAAATAATCTTTTACATTTTTTACTTCAATATTGTTTGTTATATTTTTAGAAAAATTAAAGACTTTGCCGGATCTAATTTTGTATTATATTGGTTTGTCTTCACACTGAAAACTACTACAAGAACTATTATATATACCATAAGAACTATTACTATTGATCACGAATTAAATATCACAATTTCTTTAGTAGGCTAAAGTTTTTACAATGATTGATAGAACAATACATCTTTGGAAATAGACCTATGTGTACAGAGTATATAAATCTTTTTACCTATAACAAACATGAGAATGTTTTATTGAAATTTGACATGAATAAAAGTATTAAATTATAATTTTGGAAGAAATTATAGATGGAAGTATGGGAATAAAAATAAAAAAAACATTTACAAATAAGAAGATTAATAAATAATAACAATAAAAGCAATATTAACAAAATAATTACAAAATATAATGCTTAAAAACTAAATAACAGTTTGTTTGTTTTGTGTAATGTATGTTTTTTACTCAAATCTGCGATATTTGCTTTGATCATTTTTAAAATCACGAATTAAACAGTGTCTATGTTTGTCTTTTTTAAACTGCTTTCTGCTATTTAATTGTTGGCGGCTTTTCGTTTGATCTCAGTATTAGGTCACGTCTAGTGTCGTTCCTTAATGAACGAATAAGTATATATTCTTGCCGCATATGACACTTTACCGTTCTACAAGATATGTGACAAAATATGTACATTCCAATAAGGGTGGTAGAGATTAAAATATAAAAATAAACTTCTGTATTATTGAATCCCGTTCATTCATATAGGTTCATTCGTCTCCCCTCTGTTTAATAGAACGAGATTGATTCATATGCGGAAAGATAATTATTGAATATTCTACTGAGTCGGCACATCTCTGGTCAAGTCTTATATCAAGTATAAATATAAATTCGTTATTAAAATTATGAAATAGTATTCAGGCTTTTCTCAAAGACTGCGGCTATTAGGTAAGGCGTTGTATTGGGCAGTCGCGTTAAATTCAGATTTATACTGACCACTGCATATGCTTTTCCAGGAGAGCTGTAACAAATAATTTATTACCACCACAACCAGTCACCCTTATATTATTTTAACTAGTCTTTCTTGTGCCACCACTGGTCAATTTTCAAACGTTATGGAATATGTATTTATGTCCATAAAATTAATAATACATACTAACCAATCCACTATTTTTTTTTAAAACTTCAAACATAAAGTCATAACATAATTAATAGGTAAAAATACAAAACCCACTTGTAATAAAAAAATAGAAACATAAACAAATACTTAATAGTATATGAATAAAACGAAAATATTGTAAATTAAGGACTGTAGAGACAGACAAAATCAAATGTATTTGTGAAAAATTATATTATGATAAAGATTTTTTTAATGAAATGTTCCTTAAATATTTTGGTCGTAATTTAAAGTAATCCACTATTATTCTAATATATTATATAATTGAGAATGTTTTTATCTATTATATAAGAAGTTCTGATTTAACACTAAAACTTGAGAACTTAAAATGTATACAATAATATAAAGAATATTTAGAAGAAAATAATTTATTGAAAAATAGTTCAATAACACAACGTATAGAAAATTATGATAATTAGTGTTGGCTGTGCATAAGTATGAATTAGTAAGTAACATCCTTTCTTATGGATGTTCCAGCCATTTTTTTT
>JAGTTH010005739.1:0-57808 GCA_022606485.1 Agraylea sexmaculata | reverse complement strand
AGGGCTTTCAGTGGGTATCATTCGAAAGAAGGTTTTCACTTGGCTCTGTCAATCGAATTTTATTTCGAATGGCTCCAGCGTCTTCAAGTAACGAAGAGGTGGGTTAGTATGGGTGGGGATTTGGAGGCTTCGAAACGACAGGGGAAGAGCTAAAGAGAAGGCTTTTGGGGAATAGAAGAAGCCTGGGGCTGAGATAGAAGTCAACGGAGCGAGCTGAGAAGGAACTTCGAGTCCGGGAAGTGAGAAAAAACGGAAATGGATCGAGAAATAATTGCTTTCATTCGTTTGATGAGTCAATAGGATCTTACTTCTTCGTCTTCAAGAACATCTTCTATTATTCTTCAATTTATTTCAACGGCCCCAACCAAATATTATATTTTTATATAAAAGCCTAAACCCTTCCGTAATTAAAAAAGTTTGCCGATCGACGATAAAAAGCGGTCGCTTATTTTCCAACACGCAAACTGCTAAGAAAAAAATAATTGCATTTCATATGTCACAATAATAATTAAAAGTATTTCAAAAAATACAACACACGCGAGCTCAAATTTGTGCAAATAAAGAATATTTACGTTTAATAATTATTAACGTCGCGATATCGTGTCGTACAACACAATGAAGTCATGTTAATGGTACAAATAACAAATTAATGAATGATTATTTATCTATAAATAGTGTTTCGATCGTTCAAATGTCAATAACGGTGGTCACGAAATGTGGGATTCGTGTCTTTCATTTTGATTTTTGAAAAGGATCGCATGACGGATTGCCATTATAGGTAATACTTTCATTTCGGACGCTGTCAGAGGCTTTTCCAATTTGAGCTCAGTGTGCTGTGATCCGATTATTAGTGCTTCGGGGATGGAATATTATAGGGTATGGGGTTTTATGGGGGTTGATGCACACGTGGAAAAACGGACAGATAGGAATAACGCGTGTCAATTGTAAATGAGGCTTACAATCCATATTTGATATTACATTATTTCATGCAGTTTCCCTTCAATATTATTTTATAATCATCACAAATAATGAACGAGATATCTATGCTATCAGAATCATAGTATCATAGTAATTGTAATTTTTTTCATTAATTATAAAATAGTTAGGAACTTCTCAAATTAAAAATAGTCTAGTTGATACGTTAAATATTTCGATAACAATATTTTTTATTAACTTTTGATTATTCTAGTTTCTAAGATTTATATATTAAACAGCAAAGTTTACTTACGTTCATGGAAAATGTCTATAAAGTCATCATTTGTGATATCACCTGTAAAAAAAGCAAAGCTTGACATTTACTCTAGAAACAACAAACACAATGATTATTTTTCAATTAAATAAAATAGTACCTACGTATAGTACACAAGTGGGTTTTCTAATTTTTTTCCCATAAATTACGTGATGATGTATTAATTATTTTAATTACCAATTGAATGTACTCCGTATTAAAATAAGTAAAAGATGTTACAATATTAAGTCTATAAACTTAATATTGTAACATCTAATCATATTGTATCAAAACAATATATGTAGATTATATTTAATAAAGAGATTGTATAATAAATACGTATAGTATATAAATTGAAATAAAATGTATTATAGAATTATGTACTCGTATATCAAGCTCTTAGTATACTTCGATAAACTTATTATAATCAATCAATACATTTACCCAATAATTTATGTAATAATATTTTTTAAACATCTGAAAATTGCAAATCACGTATTTCAAAAATAAATAAATCATTGAATTTTTTAAATGTCTTTTAGATAATTAATATTTTAATTATGTAATTAGAAACCAGGTAGTAGGGAAATACCAATTAATAAAACCAATTTAAATGTTAACCATGTATCAGACCTACAGTTTAAAATTAATGTTCTCCCCAGACATCATGATAAGGTTTAATTTTCAGTTCCGACTTGTGAACAAGAAGTATGAAGTGTTGGTTGGAAATATTCCTTTCTCCCTTAAATGCGAGCAATAAAATATGACTTATGAGCCGATACGCACATACATTCCCGCTCCAAGGTGGCAAGCTTGAGGGTGTCTAAATTGAGTTTCACATCGCATAAATATCAACTTATCCCCTTTAGGTCGTACGGGAGCATCGGGGAAGCTACAATGTGATTAATTTGAAAAGTTTGTGTCGAAAACAGCCCAAATTTTAAACGCGCCCTTCTAACTTACCGCTAAGAAAATACGACGACCACTGAAGATGACAGTCCGTACTAAATAGACTATTTTTTACCCAACAACTAATTAATAGTGTGGTTGAATTAACTAACAATATTTATGACTACAAGAAATTGTCAATACTGGGTATTAATTTCTTAAAATTATCTTCACAATGGGTGTTATGTATAAAAAACGAGAGAACTTTTTCTGGAAGCAACGTTTGCTTATTCCTTAAGACTTTTTCTAGAATAAATACATATTTTTTAATAAGCACTTATAAAATGAACATAATTTTACCAGAGATTAAAAAAAAATTTGATGATAGTAATTTTATAATTATAAGTTAAATGAAAAATATTGTTAAATTATCAATGTTGCATTTCGCATTTTTTTTTAATAATCAAAAATAATAAAAGCCACATATTTCATCTTATTATTAAGTTTGGAAATTTGCTCTCCATAAATGATATGATGTATGTATCTAATAATAAACAAACATTATATTTTTAATTTTAATTCTTTTTATGTGTATTTTTAGTAATTAATTGTCTAACTTAATTTTTGCTCTGAATAATGATATTAAAGTGTTAGATACGTATCAAATAATTATTAAAGAAGGAAGAAAATAAATATTAAAATTATAACTATGAAAAAAAATCATATAAGTTATTATAAAGTTTGTGAATATGTTGTGTTTATTACAATCAACCAACACTAAGTTAAATATTGCTGGATATTATAAATAAAAATATTCTACATTATTCATGTTTAAAAAAATGCAATAAAAAATATTCAATTCAGTGTATCGAGGTTGTCGAAAAACTTTTTAAAAAGCTTAAATCTCACAAGCGTATAAAAATCCCACTTTTACTTTGTTCTTCGAGGCTTTTTTTCATCGTGTACTTGAGAAAAAAATATGTTAGAAATAAGAAGTTCTAATTTTTCTCTTGGAAGAGAATTATATTAAACTGCAGAAATCACGCGTTTTCTTTGAATATGTTGATGGAGAAATTACAATTAAGGTTCTCTTACCTTTAAGGTTGTACATGTTTACGACCCATGAGAAGATTACAAGTTTGAGAGGTTCTATTTGGAGGCCTAGGGTTCTGGCCAATTTGTCCACCCTTACGCACTGAATAATAAATTTATACAAGCCTCGTATATACAAGCCACTAAGTCATATTTGAATACTTGAATACAAATTATCGATTCTAAACAAATTATAATTATTCAGAGCAAAAATTAAGTAGGAAAATTCATTACTCATATACATAAAAATAATTAAAATATAAGGTTTGCTTCTTATAAGATACCTACATCATAAAATTGATTGAGATAAATGTTCAAACCTAATAACAAATCGAAATATTTTGCTTTTATTATTATTATTTTTTTTATTATTAAACTAATTCTCATAAAATAATATTTTTTCTAAATCTTCTTTGAGATTGTCATCTAATTAATTCATTAATCTCTGGTAAAAAGAGTTTTCAGTGGGGAATTGTTATTTAATTAACCTTCTTATCATATCGTTATTTATTATGTGAACCATAATCTATGACAAATAAAAAGTATCAAAGAGGAAATTTAATTCACTTGGAAAACTTACTATGACATAAGCAAAAAAAAAATAGGGAGATATTCAAAATATTCTGCTGATACAGCATCAGATCCTTTAGCACTTTTAGTTCGACGAAAGAACGATTTTCTATCCAAAGCTGCTTACTTTGCATTAGATCGATATAAGACGTTTGTTACTGACTCTGTTTGTTAAAAATAGAAATCGGGAAAAATGTGAGTTTTATTTGAATTTATAAATATTCAATTGTTATTCTATAAAATGTAACAAATAGTTGAAAAATACTCCCCATTTGAATGAATTGCAGGGAAATTCTCTCACGAATGTGTGAGTTAGGAAAGAGGGACTAAAGTTAGGTAGTTTCGGATACCGTTTTCAAACATTGTATTTGTTCTACATCTTTGCTATGGAAACTGAATTCAACTTCGCAGTTCCAACCAGTCTATTTATATAAACATAAATATTATACTATATTACATACCTGAATCGAACTTATGATAAAGATTTTGTAGGATGAAAATTTATTTTATAAATCAATATCGTTTATTACACACATCCTTTCTAAATAGATATTGGGAAATGAATATTATAATAGACTTATGATAAGATGTTGAAATTCTTCACAAAATGTGTAAAAAAAATTAAAACGATATTTATATATAACATCACCATAATATTTATATGAAAATTAATATACCTATGCAAAGTTTTGTAAAATATATTGTATGCTAACTTATCAAAAATCATTTCACATAATTTTCTTTTCTAATATCATCTGTTATAAATATTATACTTTTGTGACTAATCACAGCCGTTCACGGTAAATTAAGTGTTGCATGTGGCAATCCCTTAAGATAAGGCAATTCTTTTTCAATTTTATGTAATGTATATTTTTGCCTTTAAGGCATTAGCTTAAGAAAGCAATATAATATGTAAATAATAAATAATATGCAACATATTAAATATAATTGGTTTAAATAAATATTTTTAACAAAACAAATTATTCACAATGTACAAAAGGAGTTACTTATTCAACTTATGATAGTTGAAAGTAGTTATTGATTGAATTAAAAAATACAGCCCTTTTCTCGTTTATGACGTGTGCACATTTCGATTCCGAAGACAAATTATATAATTTAATACACAAAAATGAATGCTTTGTCCTACATGCATGGGTACCTATGTATATATAGTTATATTTTGAACTAATTTTTATATATTATTATTTATTATAGAACCTTGTGAGAAGACTTTTTGCCGATGGGGTGCTGCTTGTATCCACGGTGTTGATGGTAGAGCAAGATGTCAATGTCCAGGAGAATGCGAACTTATTCCAGAAGCTCCAGTCTGTTCCACAGATGGAAAGACCTATCGTTCAGTTTGTGAGCTTAGAAAAGATGCTTGTGAGAGAAGGATCAATGTTAGAGTTCACCACGAAGGACCTTGCGGTAAGTCTAATATAAAGTGATATTGCTTTATGGAAACTAGCATAGGGTGTATCTTCAATAAAAAAACAGAAAAGCCTAAATAACAAAAGGAAAGTCATAAAATGCAATATTACCATACCACACGTTCCAGATTTAAATATATTAGTAATTTGTTTGTTATCAATACGCAATCAGATTATTGTTTTATTATGTAATTTCAAGACTAGAAGACCTCGTTTATGACTGAAACACTCCGTGCATTCTAGTTCATAAAATGTAAAAATCCATTATAGTCAACGTTTTATTGGTAGTAAAAATGGAGGGTTCGGATGTACAAGAAAAGCCTGTGAGAAATGATAAAAGGAGATTTTTCTCCACAGAAATCATGTTTATTATTGTCTCCTTCCGCTTCTCATCTCTTTACTGAATACATTATGTCGCTTTAAAGGAATCCAGGAAACATTGATCCTGTTTAATAATATGTATTAATAATACATTATCTTAATAAACAAACAGTAAGAAATATGTATATCCCGAACCTTTCCATTTTATGGAACATTAAAAAACACCCCGGTGTTCCAAAATCAATAAAGGTCAACAAAAAATGACGCTTTTAATTTTGAAGAGGGTCGGAGGTTTTACGATTTCTTTTTATATTCTCTTCTTTAATATGCCCCGCTTTGGGATGACCTTTAGATTTTGAAATAATGAAAATTTTGATAAATATTGACTTTATTTCAACATTATGGGAAGCTATGTAATCGTTGTATTTTTTTGCTATCTGAGTCGATTTATTAGACAGAAATAGATTGATAGTAGTACTCGATATATTTCTGTCATATGAGGGATTATCTAGATTGATTCGTCAGCATCAGTGTCAGTTGTAAGGCTTTGATGCAGCTGCTCTGAAAATTTATGTCATAGTCATTTTTACTGGATTAATACGATGTATATATTTATAAATAAAAATCCCCGCACTAACCCATATGCTACAAAATTATTTTATATGAAATTATAAACAAAATAACTAGATACAATGCAGCTTATCTTATTATACCTAGGTTTTGACATAAAATGTTGATGCTAAAAAAAATTGGTCGACATCCTGCGATACGAACATATCCACTAAACGATCAATTTCGACTGCAAACCACCACATTTTTTTGTCGAAATAATAAACAAAAAATAAGGTAATACTAATATGGTGCTATTAGTGGAAACACCGCAAACTTTATGCCATTAATTCTCGGTCTAAGACTTGTAGCCCAGTGATTTAGTGGAATTAAGTTGTTTCACTACCGGCGAAGTTAACATATATTGGATACTAATGATAATCTATTATTTCGCTCAATCGATCATATGAAATCAACACGAAAATCAATCCATTTTATTCCAAAGAGTGGTAGACTTGGATTTCAGCTTCAAGAAAACAGCAATTCTGAATAACGTATTTTTACAAATAATATCAAATGTGGTTGTGGCAATGTCAAACTTTTTGTTGGATTGGTATCCATACATAGCTATGTTTTAATAATAGCAAACACACTTGGATTTTACCGGGATTTAAATTACTTTGTTTCGGCCAGTCAGATTTGTGGATTCAAATCCTAAGAAGGGGGAGAATTTTTTTTGTATATACACCCTGAGAGGATTTTCAGAAAGATTTTTTTACCAGTTTTGTTTTTTTTAGACACAACAACGTGTTAATTAATTATCTGTCAGTGGTCTATTACAAGTTAAACAGGTAACCGACAGAGCGGCTCTGCTTGATATAATAACCGCAGGAATTCTCAGAAAATTTGGATAAAGACGATCGATGAAGATCTTATTAATATTATTCCCGCTTTCCTGGAATTAAATATTTTTTGAGTGTGATTTCAACCCATGATTACAGTATTTGCGCTTTATCTCTTGAGCTGTTTTGTTGGTAATACGATAACAGCAATAAAATTGAGCTAAAATAGATGAAGACATATAAAGATCCAGTAGAATTTGCATAAAATATTCAACCTTGTTTGAAGGCTTCCAATCTAGTATCTTAATTCTACGATCTTATAATTATTGTTATGCATTGTTTTTCCCTACGACAACTTTCATAGACCTGCAATATCGTGACACTAGTCCATCATTTTCGAAAGACTTGATTGATATCGGTTTTAAAATATATAGAGAATGACTTCAAGAAAAGCTCACCCAGACTGTAACATTTTGTCTGCAATGCAAAATTAATGGTAGTCTGAAGGGTGCAGTGTTTGCATGAAGGGTGGTATAGGAAATAGTACAAAGGCTGTGGTGCTTAATGTATTCCCGCATGTTAGGCTGTACTACAAGGGCTGCAATACCACATATTATTATACTCCACTAAATCCAACCCGGTAAAGCTAAATTTACTCCTAAGTGTATATATAAACTACCAGTACACCCTATAGCTCAACACTCCATTGTAAAAGTCTCTGCTGCACGATAAAAACACCCCCAAAGGTGCTTTGATTTGTGAAATGAAACCAACGGTGAATAGTTAGAATAAAATTTAACATTGTTACAAAAAAGTTGTATATTGTAATTAATCGTCGAATTACTCTATGAAGGTGAAATAAAAGCAACCATAATTTTAAAGCTTATTACCCTATATATTACAGAAGAACTCACTTTTTACTCAACAAGTATAAATAGGCTGAAAAACCCGAACACATAACATATAAACACTTTGAACCAATCTATATATTATAATGTGACCGTATAAGAACATAGACCAATACCCTTTTTAAACAGTTCTAATTATTACTGATAATTTATTTTCCAATAAACTATATTAAATTGAATAATCCAAGGAAAAAAATAGTGATGGCTTACAACCTGTGATCAAAGCCAAGAGGGTGAAAAAACAGGTTTTTAATGCTCATAATTGTAGAGCACTGCGCATTGCAATGCAACTGCATTATTTTGAAAAATTTATTATTATATTTGAATTTTCGGATACTAACAGGACAATCGTAAAATATATAAAATGACTATTTTAGAAATTTTCATTATAGTTTGTCACATGAATATAATAATTGATGTATGATAAGTGAGTTAAAATAAAAAAATACAATAATTAAATAATAAAGGAAATCGTTGCAGAGCTCGAATACGTCAAAAAAACTTAATTGCATCCACTTGGCCTAGTTCTGCATATGATACACTAGGCTGCAATTATATTGTAACCAATTTAGAAATAAATTATTGAATATGTCAATGGCGAAAAAATTATTATGTTATGATATGACCAATCACACCCATTTGCGGAGTGTAGTTGTATGTTCATAGATATAGGTACATTTTATAAGTGATTAAAAAAATAGTCTTATTTATAATTTTATGTAATTTGCCTATAACTATGTAGGCTTGCGTGTTCGTTTTCTTTCAGCAGCAAACCAATAAAAGTTCAACACGCGTCCACTAATCGCATTTCTAGAACATCTTCCCGGTTCCCATTTTTTTGTTATATTTTAAGCACTTCCAACACCGACGGAACATTAATTAGAAAGTCGTTAGCCGTTGCAGGAGGGGAAGTGAGAACAGAAAAGAAAACCGCACCCCGGGGTTATTTTTGATTGTACATTAACTAAATTACTCAAAGCTTTGTCCGTCACTTCCGTTTACACCTGAAACAATATTTAATATCCACGGCCAGTTTTCATTTAAAAAAAATCAATATTCCCACCCATAATGTATACCGAACAAGCTGTTCATCTAACTAAAATGATTCGTATTAAATTGTACCGCTACGACTTGATTACATTGAGTACTCCCATAGTTAATTAAATGTTAGTTCATTAATGTGTTAATTGGAAATGGACTGAACCGAAATGAAATCGTTACGTTGCGTTAAGTTCTCCATTTCGTCTTAATCGGTGACTTTACTATCTGTATGGGGGTGAGATACAAACTGTTTGGAGCTTTCAATTGATCACTGTTAAGCCCGTAATACCTGTATATTGCTACCTGATGAGTCTTTGAACTTGCCAACTATTGTCTACTAATGAATATACCGAGGTATTCAAATATGTACCACTACTTTTCCATATAGAAAGGCATGTCCCAAAAAATTAAGCCCGGTAGCTTTCTTAAGATGAAGCATAAATATAACAATGCGATTTTATTTTTATGGAATAACAACATGTTAACATTTTGAAATGTACCTTAATTTATGCAAAATGGTCATGGGAAATTTCGAATAAAAATATTAACTATTGTCTACTAATAAATAGATATATTGAAGTATTCAAATATGTACCACTAATTTTCCATATAGAAACGCATGTCCCGAAAAATTAAGCCCGGTAGATTTTTTAAGATAAAATATAAATATAACAATGCGATAAAATTTCGATGGAATAAAAAAATACTATTTTTTTAATTTAGCTTATTTATTATATATGCAAAGTGGTCATGGGAAATTTCGAAGAAAAATATTAACTTTTGTCTACTAATAAATATATATACTGAAGTATTCAAATATGTGCACTACTTTTCCATATAGCAAACATATTCCAAAACAATGTGATTAAATTTTAAAAGAATAACACCATTATTATCTTTTGAAATAAAGCTTAATTTATTAAAAATGGTCATGGAAAATTTGGACGACTAATATGTACATATGTATATGGAATTGTGTAGATCATTTAACCCCATTTGAAATTTTATATGAAATTTCAATTCAAACTATGTATGCATCACAAATAAATTTTAATACAAAAAATAAATATTGAATTTCAAAATCATTTTTATATACATTCTATTTATACATGCATTTTTATATAATACTATAATTTATTTTTAACCTTTTTTTAAAATCATTATTTTATGTGCTTTTTAAAAAAGTAGTTCTTATGAGCGTTTATACGCAAATAAACAAATTCAATAATTTACTTAAATAAAATTCATTAATTTACTTGGTTTTATTGATGTCATTTTAATTGTATTGAGTTGTAGAAAAGGGAGCGAGCGTCTGGAACGTGATTTGGATTTCAGACTCATTATTAATCAGCGTATTTCCTCTTTTAAATCCTCTAATTGAATCGAGGGATAATTTCGCCTTTGAAAATAGTGTTTTAATGATTTGACGGGATTACGTCCAATTTAGTTTTTTTTGCACAACGTATATGAAACTGACTAATTTCTCTGCCAATTTAACGCGCCTTTCGCATGACTCGACATCTAACAATTCCTCGTTTTTATGCTTAAATTAATTGTAATCTAGCTTAAGTAAGTAAAAAAGTAAAAAAATCCAAAATGTCGAACGTTAATTACATACTTTTTAATGACTATAACGAGCTGTTGTATGGATATTCATTATAATAATAAATGCTCTTCTATTATTTATATTCTTGTCATACTTGGTAGTGTGTAAACCTAAAAATAGAATTATCTCATAAAATATTCCATCAAGTCATCTCTACTTTCTTAACACACTATAAAGTAAGATGAACAGGTCAGTGGTTTCTCGTTGAGAAGATGTAGTTTATTGAAGAGATGGGGCGATTTGAATAAAAATTTATATCTAACATTATTTTGTATTACGCAAAATAATATATGGGAGAAAAAAGTGTCTTCGTTTATAAATAACCCATAGCTGATATGAGAAATAATAAATTTTCGAGTTGATAAACGTTAACTGAAAGCATATGTACTCAAATAAGCACAATGCTTTTTTCTGTAAAATTGTGTTGAAAACATATTTTTGAAAACGAATTTCATGACATACAAGCATATGTATTAGTAAATATAATGTACAATACATATTTCATAATCCACACAAGTAGATGCAACTTTTTAGAATGAATATCCTAAAGCAAATAATAAAATCAAAAAGAATATCCATTTGAGTACCATTCTTATAAAGGACATATCAACGGCTTAATATGCGAACATGATAACTTCATTAAATCAAATAATGGTAGACAAATAAATAATTGTTGCAACATCCCCTAAATAAATAAAGATATGGATTAACTTTTTTTTTATATTTTAGAGTTGTTTTTAAAACAGTGTTGTATTGATATATTAACTGCTCTGTTAGTAATTTCAATGAAATTACCCATATTTCTCAATCTGTTATTGAATATACAATAGATATAAATATTAGATATCGCCTTGCATAAAAATAATTCGTGTAGTTTTGTTTATAATGCGTATTGTTGCACTCTTCTCTCCTATTCAATTAAGACATAAGTGTGTTTCCCTCACTTAACACATTTCCAGTCATCACTGAGAGTGTTTGTGACAATATTTTGTCAATTAAAACGCAATAATATTTGAAACCTGTTAAAGCAGTCTTTGGTAAAAAGTGAGCCTAGATGTATTTGAGTGTATGTTTGAGTCCATATGACATGTAGTAACAATGCATTAACCCATTACTGTGAAATATAACTGAAGATATGAAGAGTTACTTACAGTATAATTTTTTTATTTTTTTAAATTATTTTTTCTTAATGATGAGTGCTGCATTATCATCACGGCGACTTGTGATCCCCCGTAATGCTGTAGTGGTAGTGCAGTATGATATAATAATTATATGTATTTATATGTAAAATAAAACAAAATAAAAATAAATAATGTTTGCCAGGTAACTGATGTTTTTGGCCACTTGATCTACTTGAATTAAGCAAGCATTTAGCCACTCATGCGATATCTTATGTTTATATCTATGCGTCCCTGTAAATATGTTCTAATAGTGTAGATTAGGTATATGGGAATAGGTGATATATTTTTCACGAAGATCGTAATGTAAATATGTAACTCTCGGTAGCCCCGCTTTATACCGTTTACAGTTTCACCCATTGATATATCTGTATGATGTTTTCTGGGGTAGAATGTAATTATTTTTTTGTTACTTTTGACGGATTACTTTATGCATCGAATCCATTAAGGTGTATTGTATTCATTCTATGGCAAGGTAGTCGTAGGTAGAGTCACCTGGTATAAGCATACTAGCGTCATGACGCCCCTTTCAGTCGTCCATTGGACTTCGTGCTTTTCCGCCGTCACTCGGCTCGCTCGTCTTTTCATTTACCACACCGTTTGTACATCTTTTATTGTTTTACTTGCCCGTCTACCGCCAAACAGCCAACAACCTTCATTCTCTTCAAACTAACATTAAGTGCAGTGAAAGTGTTCAGTGACATTACGAGGAGTCTCCCCTATCAGTCACGTTATTCATTGCTTTATCACATGTCAGTGTATTGCTTAGCTAAAGTTTCACCCTTCGCGACGCAGCCACAACAAAAGTTTCACGTGGGCTTATTGATCGATTGACGATAAATACACTTTTATACTATTGCCATAAAAGCATAAAGCTTAAACACTAGTAAGCTCAGAGTTACTTATAAAAAATTGAATCGATTTCAGTTTTTATATCTCCTATGCATTAATATTTTAATTAATTAAAATCATCTTATTTTTTTGTTCAGGTAATGAATACACGTGGAGTGCTCAATTAAGACCTATTTAGCTTGATAATTTATTGTCAAAGGGAAAATTATTGCTCAAAGCAAAGGAGAAAATAATATGAAGACTGCTGAGAGTAGGTCACAGAGAGATTCTTCTAAATGTGCCTTTTGTAAGATGTCGATTTATCTTTACGAAAGCTCGGAAAGCTTTTTCCTATCGTCTTTGTATGAACTAAAGAACGTGTTGCTATTGCTTGACTACATATACTGAATAAATTCAATACACCACTCCTCAGCTTAAATACAATAATAACATATTGTATAAACTACATATTAAAATGTTGACTTTGAATGTGAAAATACTTTTCCTTTATAAAATGAAAACAATTTGGTTATCTTATTATCGTAGTAAGTAGCTCAGTATTTCCCTCGCTTATTTAACTATACATTATTTCTTGGAATTTCACTTATTCTTCGTCGGTTCACTATGGAAAAAGGAAAACACGCGATCTTTGAATTTGGTAGCTACTTCGTCATTCAGTTGTTGTACTGAATATTAAATGTGTTGAGGCTTCCATACAAAATACACGACAATGTTCTATTATATGAACACAACAGTGTTTGTCACAAGTTAGTATTGTAAACACACTTCTTATAAGACAAATTAATAAATAATCATTCGTAATAATAATTCCTTTTCATACATAAGGCCGTTTTTGTATCGGTAAATAGGTTGTTTTTGTATTATTATATGACTTTTATTTATTTTGATAAATTATTTATTTATTAATGAATGTTACAGGGTTTTTTTTTATATATTTGTATTTTTAGACAATAACGTGTTAATTAATTTTCTGTCAGTGATTTTAACTATTACTAGTTTCACAGGACATTAACAGAGTGGTTCTGGTTCACAGTATATACCTTACAATTCAGGAAATCAGAGTTAACCTGGATCAAGACGATCGATCGGGATTTTTATTAATATTATTCGAAATAACTTTAGGATTTGAATCTTTGAAAATGTATATTATTCATTTATTGAAAGTTTATTTGATTTGAATTAAATTTTAATATTCAGCACCAAAATAAATAAACAGTTTTAAGTTAAATATATCTTATATGAATTTAATGATATAATATTTCTTATCAATAAACGTTATTTATTAAATTGTGGTTGAATATATTTCCTTCGTATTTCGGAAAATGGAAACGACCGTTTGTCGTTTATAAACGAGGGAAAGGATTTTTTTTTTTTGTTTTTAATAACGTGGGCGAACAAAATGAAAGGTATAAACACTTTTATCCCGGAGTACTTAATTCGCACACTCGATCCCGCTGAAACGTAGCATTGTGTCATTGTATATTTTTTATTCTGTGTTTTTTTCTGATAGTATATAAAAGGCACATAGGCGGTCACGGCACAAAAGTGGATTACGGCAAACAACGTATCGAAAATCGTAGGCTTTCGTGGAAAAATAATATAAAGTGTTCTGAAATGCCCTGCTCACGACACCGATTACAGGATTCGCTTCGCTTTCAGAACTTTTCCGGTTATTCCAACAGCTCTCTGCCTTGTTTCTGTTTATTTTTTTTCTATTATTATTGTGGCCCTTCGTGCCGCAGTCGAGGGATTTCATTAAAATGTTAATCTGATATATACAGGAAATCGAATTCGTTCCATTCAATTTGCTATTCCTAAAGTGGGTATGATGTATAGTAATAAAAAAAGTTTAAAAACATATACCTCCACATAAATACGGAAAACTCAAACATTAAGAAGAAATAATATGAATTTGATATATCAATGATAATATTTAAATAAATTATATTAAAAATGCTTAGTTTATTTTTAACCTCGATATCTTGTGTCAATCCAGAAATAAAATCTGTTTGTAATAAAATAATGATAAGGTTATATATTTTGTTTATTAAATAAGAGAAAATAAAACAACTCTAATAGAGATTTTTTGAAGGGTTTTTTTTTAGAACACGTTAATTTTAATTACTAGTTACACAGGTCGACAACAGAGTGGCTCTGCCCAACTTAATAAATACCACAGTATTTACCTTAGAATGCAGGAAACTAGAGTAAAGCTGGATCAAGGCGATCGATTGGGATTTTATTTATATTATTCCCGAACTCCCAGTCATAATAACCGATCATTTTTTTATTTTTTTTACTTGAGCGGGATTTGAACCCATGACCATAATATTTGTAGCCACGCGTCTTATCCCCTGAGCTATATGCTGGTTATTTTGAAATTTGAATCGTCTTTTATGATTATAAATTTTTGGCAGTGTTTACTTTTAGATAGAATCTCCATAATGAAATATTTTTTTGAGATGTTTGAGTATACTTTCTATTACCAACAGTTAGTAATCGAAAAATATTAAAAAATGTGGAAATTGCATTGAATAAATTTATTTTACCATGATTATACTCATTTTGGATTAATATTTTTTGTTCATTAAGGTTTAAAGCTTTGCTGAGGCGGTTTTCAAGGATCTAGTTAGGGATAATATCGGCCAGGTAATTGGCAAACGAAATTTCTCATTTTGTGAGAGATATTTATAAAGTCCAGACGAGTTTTTTCCTGGACAAGTGGATAAGCAAAGCCTCGCAAAGGCTATTGTGCTGGCGTCGCATTATGTCAGATTAAAGTCAAGGGAAGCTTTTGCGGTGAACTAACCACCATTACTATATAAAAACGATCAAAACAGTTTAGTTTAACAGCCTTCCTTCAAATATTTTATGCGGAATGGATTTGTGAATAAAATTCACGTCGTTAGCTTTTGTATTCGACTTTTTATCGAACCGTTTTTTTTGCGGCAACAGAAGTGTGAAATGGAACGAGCGTAAATACTCCAAAGCGATTTCTGATTAAAATGTTAGTTTTGTTTGTTATTTAAACCAAAAGGATTCCTACACACCTTCTATACCTACAATTTAATCAAACAATTTTTAACAGAAAATCGATTACTGATTTCCTGTGACATATTTTTTTTGCGTCACGAACAAAGCTACAAAGCTGAACAAAATTTAATTATGAATGCAGATTCGAAATAAAGCCTTGCCGCGTTTTTAAATAAAAGAAAAGGCGTCCCCCAAACAAAAAGGACAAGTCCCAAAGAGGCGAGGAATCTTCGGAAAAATCCTTTCATATATTTTTATTTTGATGGGACAAAGGAGGTTTGTTTGTCGCCGCGGCTGCGTTTGCCTTCTTTCTTTATATTGTTCTTTTGAATAAATAAATCCTCTATTTGCTGCAAAATTGCTCTTAGACTTGTCTTGTGTATTATGTATAAACGGTCTCTTTGTAGATTATGATTTTGTCCCAGGCTGCCTTATTTTTGCTGTTTTACAAACATCTTTCGGATATTTATGAACAAAGGTTCACAATAAGATCATTATCATCGTGAGCATTTTTCCATACAAAAATTTACTTTAGCTCAAGCCACGATATTTTAATTTGATATTTATTAAAAATACCAATGAACATGATATTTTTAAGACATATGTACCCAGGATGGACATAAGTTAACTGAGAATATTTTTGGAGGTGATAGGGTATAGAATATATAAGCGATAATGAATAGTAAAAATTGAAAAAATATATTTTTAATTAAAAATTAAAAAATATTAATTACGTATTTAACAGACATAATACATACGCGACAGTTACTACTGAGTGCTTCACAGACACAGCTGATTCCATGAAGGTGGCCCAAACTCGAATCTAAAATCTTTTTAAATTTTTAATTAATAATAAATAATACCTACATTCTTTCACTTATTCATGCAAATATATTTCACTTTCACATATTTCAAGTCCACCCTAAATATTGCTTAATAAAATTCGTAAAATATTTAATTAATCATATTTTCAGTTCTATTCGTAAGAAATTTTCACGTATCAATTTAAATAAAATTTAAAATGTCAATATACTTTTTTGCGAAATTTTATGTATTTAATAATTGTGAATATTTTTTATGTCATTTCCAAACCAATTTTTTTGAAGTTTATTAAAATTTTACTCAGCATAACGATAGAGGGGGTATAACTTCTGTCCAAATCATTTTGAGCATAGAAAAAATATTAAATAAAATTTGGAACATTCGACTCAAGCTCGGTTAAGTATATTTATTATGGTTCATAAAAAGTGAATAATTTAACTACATATGAGGAAAATGGAAATACTACCCTTAAATTGGCTAATTTGACATTATTTTTTAATGTAATAAGTGTCGGTGGTTTGTGTTTATTGTCTATGGATTTTCAGTGATAATCTGGTTCCCGGTTGGCTAGCATCCCTTCCGATCATCCCCTTCTTCTTCTGCGACCCCAAGGCTCGATAACCTGGCCAGCATTGCTTTATTTTCCATTTGACCAACTCGCAATCGACTCACGATATGCCATTCATTAATTAGATAGTCATCTCGAAGCCTGCCACTCGCCCCTTGCAACGGAAATGAGGCTTTTGTGGACCCGCCCTAATCTTACCTCATAAATACCACCTTTAATCTTATTACTACAAAAATAACACAATCATAGGGAATACATTCTAGTTCTAAAATGTGACAGCGTGGATGGAGCTAACAGTGAAGTGATTTTTATGTTGAACTTGTGTGAAAATGAGCAATCTCAAGATGAGTGCTTTTTCGTGTAGTCGCTGTTTTATTCTCGTGGTCTGCTTTAATTTCTTCTCCATCGTCAATTGCTGCTACGTCTTCCCAAATGGTATGTTTTATTCAATTTGTTTTTGCGAATTATCTGTTTGTGGGTGTATTCCCCTTTAAAAATGGCTTTCGGGGAAATGCCACAGTTAAATCGAAATATTTCACATCCTGTACGTGTCCTAATTGACTTGTCAATCGCACTCTCTTAAAAATACATTTCAACAACAGGATTTGTTTAGACGACAACACTCATTATAAAATAAAATCTGTTTTCAAATTGTATTTAGTAAAATATCAATCACGAATCCCGACTACAATATTTTAATTAATTTATTATGTATAACATTTTATATCACACTAGTATATAAATCTCATTTTTAATGTCATGCAAAAATATATTTCGCGTTCTACTATTATAATGAAGGTAACTCAAAACTGTTCTATCTAAATAAATCTATTTATGTTATATTAAATAAAAGTCAATATCAATAATAAAAACCATATCATTATTGAAATACAACACTTAATTTCAACTTCATTGCAGGGAATTTATTCTTTCTCGGCTAAAAAAATTTCTAAGACAAAAAAATAATTACTCTAAATTAGAACCCCTGGCCACTTAACGCATCGATATTTACTACATTATTTGTTATATATTTAAAATTATTTGATAAGTACGTATACGTTGCGAACTATAAGTAACTTAATAAGCAGCTATTTGGCTTGATTTTGAATATAATTTATCAGGATTAATTAAATTGACCCAAATTAAAAAAACGCGTTCATCAGTTAAGATATACTCGTGTGTATATTTGAGTCTGTGGTATACCTAGTCCTATGATTTTAAGTCTATTTATATAATTTGGTGTAAATGTTTATTTGGTCCAATTTAAATGATTCTATTTGTATACCAGTTAAATCAATTGTATTGTATAATTGTATTGGTTTTTTTTTTATATATATTCAGAATCAAACGATCCTTGCCGCGATGTTCAATGTGAGTTTGGTGCCAAATGCCAGTCATCACCAGATGGAAGAACTTCTGAATGCAAATGTCCTGACACATGTCCTAAATATGGAGATCACGCAGCCTCCAGGCCAGTTTGTGCTTCTGATGGACAAGACTACAAAGATTTGTGTGAGATGAGGAAAGCTGCATGTGAAACTAAGACCAATCTTACTGTCAAGTTCCAAGGCAAATGCGGTGAGTAATATACATATACTAATATTTTATTAACTATTCATATTCCAAAAATAAGCCTATAATAATAGCACGGAACATGTACAGCGATAAATAAGTAAAATAAGCAATCAAAAGATAATTTAATGAGGACTGGTTTTATAGTTTGAGTTGGCCATCCGAGCTACTGCTTTTTAACACTAGTCATTTTTTTAAACTACTTCCATTCGATTCTTTGGAAAAGTATAAATCAATAAATATCACTTCAATTAAAAAGCTACATTATTATCATTCAAAATTTATTTTATTATATAAATACTTAAAATGCTCTTTTTACTAAAAGCTTTAAGGGAACTATACTTATTTTATAATTTTCATTCATGTCTATTTTTTATGATAATCGGTTTTTAAGAAAGTGTATGCTTATCCTTTATGTTACAAGTAAAGGGATTGTTAAAAATGTATACATACAATATGCAAAGTAAAATTATATATATTAATTAATTTTATTGATACAGTTATTTCTAGTACATAATCATAAAACAAAAAAAGTTTTTTGAATAAAAAATAATACCACGTAATACAAAAAACAAACATTATGGGAATTTATGACTTATAAAATAATTTCAAAAAACAAGTAAATAAATATTATTGTATTGAATTCTACGACAAACTATTGTATTGTACGGTCGTTTTCAATACTGGATCGTACAAAAGAGTGTTTATTATTTTCGGAAATCGCAATATCCTTATGTGTACGTAAAATGTTTTAGCCATGCGAAATTAAATCAAAACTTATTCGATATTCGTACAACGTCCTCGGTAAAATTATATACAGCCTGTATATAATTTTCAAAATTTAATTTTGATACAAGTAAATGTTGTCAAAAGTCAAAGGGTTGTATTGACAAAACGATACAACCAAACAATAATTTATTTCGGTCTCTTCTCATACAGTCATGTTGTGCCTGGTACTTTATACAGTCGAATTCAAAACCACATTCAATAAAAATGTCTGAAACATTTCTTTTCAATATTGGCGACGCGTCGCGACGCTTAAAATAAAATTTGGGGAATTTTATTTCATTCTTATTAGGGCATAATTGGTATTTCTCAATTCAACTGTTTTAAAATAAATAATCCAAACAAAAAAGGTTGATGACATACAGTAAAATAATTTCAATTGAGTGTTTCATTCAACTTCATAATGGAATCGTACAATAGGAATCTATGATGACCATTTCACAATTTCTATAATAAAAAACCCATGCCTCATATATATTTCAAGACTCAATCTATATTTTCATGTGTAGTATAACCTGCTCATGAGAAGCCTATTCTGTGAAATTGAATTTCATTCAAATAATGAAAGGCAATTGTATTATTTGTTTGTAGAGCAAAGTTCGCCCCAAGTAAATATTGCATGATAATATATTTTACAACACAAAATGTATTCAATTTATTAATAAAATACTACCATATATTTTTATGAATTGATATAAAGAAATGTTATTCTTGTTGACAAAAACATATGCAACACACGAAAAAATGTTATGTGAAATTCATCATACAAATTTAACAGAAACCGTGCCTGAAAATTATATAATTTCGCTGTTCAAATATATAAAAAAATGCATTCAAAAGCAGAGAGATTTTTCTATTGAAATTGATCGGTTATTCAATTTAAATTAATCATAATTTAAAATAATATATATTGAGTTTTATAGAATCCAATGTGGTATTTTATTATTTAAAAGCCCCTTTGACGTGGCGGAGAAAGCTTTCTCCACTAAAAGCCACTTTAATTGAATAGTTTCTTGCTGCAAAAACTATTGTACCTTAAAGGTGAATTATTTCATCCGATATTAAATACAATTATTTGATTTCGTTTTTTTAAAAATTAAATTTAACACATTCACAACTTAATTTGTTTGAATCTTGTTACGATTTTCTCACCCTTCAATTTCCAGGCTAATTCTACTTTCTACTCACTTTGACTTTGAGACTTCTTGGAAACATGAAGTTGGAGTTTATTAAATATTGTAAACAGAAATAAACGAGTACATGAGTGTTTTAGGAGTAATCGTAGTAGACTTATTTGTTTAGAATTATTTATATATGAATTTAGAGTTAAACTGTAAGTAATATATTTAGATTGTAACATGCTGAAATACACTTTGATGTTACCTTAAGTAATTCTCGGAAAATTATACAATATAAACGAATTGTTTTCACGTTTATTATAAGTAAGTTTATTCGATATTAAAATATTCTGCGGTCCATTAACTAAGTTGCGATGAGAAATGGAGCAGTTGTGGATAATTCAACTTTAGATTTGTTGAAATGGACGAATCATATTTTCTACACAGAACTCAAGTTTTGTAGACACTCAATAATTCAACTGCTTGAATTTCCCTCCAGTTTTGCTTTTCGTAGCAATGAATATTCATAAAACAAAGACACTTCTTAAACTATTTATTTATTGTTTACATGTCCGAATATTTTTTTATACAAAAAGTGTGCACGTCTATCAAATAAAGACGTTGAAAGTAAATTCTCCCTTTTTTCTACCCCACAGACAATATATCTCTTCGGCTTTCCAATCAAACTAAAAGGAATTTTATGTAGTATAAGATTGAATAGTCACATGTTGAAATTCAACAGGATGGAAGTGAAAGAAGTAAAAAAACTCACACATTCGTAACTGACAGACTGTTCGTCTCCTTTGTTATCCGCGAATTGATCGATCCAAATGTGTTCAGAGTTTCTCACAAATTGAAACGTAGCTTTGATGTTTTAATTTGATCATTAATATTACAATTTCCATTACTAAAAACTAAAAATTATTTTAAACGATCTTTTTAATAATTTAAGAAATGTGAGACCCACTAAATGTAAGTAGGTTGAATGTATATTAACAACAATGTCACAACTTAACTTAAGATGGAGTTCCGTCCTGGATAAGATACTGTTTTCTCTTAAAACAGGATAGTGGAATGGATTTAATTCGTTGTTTTTGAACGTATCTCGAGTATTTAATCTTAACAGCGGCTTCATTCAACCCCCTTTCAATTAACTGAAGGGTGGTCTGTCTCTTCGAGAACTCCCTTTGTCCATTTTACTGGATCCATTGCAACTTTGGAACATCTTGTGACTTTGTATCTTACATTGAAAACCTACCTAACAATATTGTAACAATTGGATTAAAAGTCTTATCTCATAATAAATGTGGTACAAATAATCTGTTGTGGTAAGAGTAAGTTTTAAGGTTGTTAAACTAGCATTGACTCATTAATTTATTTATAAATTAATACAGGTATGATTAGAATTTCGATTAAATTTTCAAAACAATTAGTACCAGGTAAAATAATATTCAGCAAGACATTTTCAAGTAGGAGTGACTTCAATAAAGAGGAGAGCACTCTTAGCAATGTTGAAAATCTTTTTTTAAGGTCAAATTTCCTATTACGCAATGCAGGTTTTTTTCCCTCTTGCCACTTAAATTAAATCTGGAGAACCGACAAAAAAGTCAACGATATTTTATTTTTCAATGTGTACTCTTGTCTCACTCTACTTAGAAATGTGTATTTCGTCCTAATAAAAAATGTGTTATATTATTTTGGCACACAAGCGAAATTTTCCGAACCGACCTATGGTCAATTGTGGGGTTTTCGTACAATATTATGAAGATATTGTACGGTAGAAAAAATCAAGCAAACCACAAAAGCATACGTGCGTTGCAATCGGATGAAATGGGGAAACTCTCTAGGGTTTCCAGCATTAGATGTTCTCATGTTTCGTTTCTTTTGCCTTTTGTTTGGTATTTGCCTGAAATTTTGTAAATTTGGTATCTCAATTCAGGTCACGCATTGAACTGGTCCCTGTATTGAAGTCCTTTCCTTTCAACCACAACCACTAATATAGGGTGACTACATTAAACCGAGGGTGCAATAGTGTTTGTGGCGATCAAAATCTATTTGCCGCACTTAAAAATAAATTGCCCTTAAAATTGTTCTTAAAATAAAGAAGTTAACATTTAATTTTTTTTAATTAAGTATATACCTACTCTTTTATATTTGGTAAAAACCCTGGTTGATAAATTAAATTAATCTTCTTTATAATGTTTATTTATGTATATACGCTCCGAGGATTTTTTTCAAAATTCTAAAATTTCAAGCAACAAAGTGTTAATTAATTGTCTGTAAGTATTAATAATCGCCTCAGTATTTACCTATTAATACAGGAAATAAGTAAACCTTGATCAAGACGATCGATCGGGTTTTTATTAATATTATTCCCAATCTCCTTATTTTTTTTTTATTTCGGATTTGAACCCATAACTACATTATTTGTAGCCGCGCGCCTTTTTCCTTGAGCTATTACACTGGTTGTTATTTTTTAAATATATTTCATTAAAATGTACCCTTAGATTAAGTAGAATTTCAGATATATATTTTTTAGAATAATAGTCATATAATGAGTGGTATAAAAGAAAATTAAAAGCTTGTTTTCATTGTTGGAAGAACTTTTGTGGTTTGGTATGGAGAAAACGCTAAAGAAAGTACTCCAAAATAGAAAAGTTACTTAGTGTGGAGGAAATCTTTAGGTGTGAGGTTAGATAAATTAAAAACGGACGTGATTGGTCACATCGCAAACTATAATAAAATAAGATTAGTATGTAATTGTGAATTAAATTCTTTATATTTGTTTGACAATAAACAAAATAAATGATCCCAATATCTCACTTTGTTAACAACGTACTTGGTTTTGAGTTTTATTTCCTTCAATAAGTCTTCTTAGTTTGCACACCTTTATTCAATTTCCTATACAACTTGTATTATTGGGGCAAAGAATCTGTCTTGTGTCGACATGATTCCTCTTTATTGCAGTAACGCGACTGTAAATTCTCCTTCTGTCTTCAATATTTGTTTGAAGTGGGCTCTCTTTTTTACGATCAGATGTCGTATATTTGTACCTGTTGCCTGTGAAAATTAATATATCATTTACTTTATTTGGTATTGAAATTAATACTGATTCTTTATAGTAAACGTCTGAGCAGTTTTGATAGAGTTAAGCTTTTATTTTGATTGGCTTTCGATGTATTTTCTTCTAAACAGCTAAAGGCTTGTTTATCGGGTACTACGATTGGTGTTTGGTTTGCTAGCTAAAGATTTGTGGGTTGTGATTCCGAGCCATTAAATCGGTTTTGGACTATCGACCAATAAATGACCAGTTGTGTGCGTGACGCTGCCATCATCACGCATTATTAATTACCACATATTACAATTTACAACAAATATTAAATTTAACTTATATAAATAGCATAAAAAAATATCAAACAGACGATATTTTATTCGAACTTGTACATTTTTTAAATTATATTGCTGTAGAGATAACAATGGATTAATTCGTTGATGCTTTATGGGAAAGTTGAGCACTTCGACCAGTTTACAGGTGTTTCTTTTGACAATATTGTTGTACATGTTTCACGACAGCTTTACGATATCCACGTGTAAAAGGCTTTACGGCACTTCTATAATATAATATAAAAGCTACCTGCAACTCCAAATATTTACCATACTACTACTACTTTATAGCGGATTATTAAAATGAGACCCGCCATATACTCGCGAAAATCCATCTCAATGAATAATTTACTCTTATGTAATTAAAATTTTCATTGAAATGTGTTTTTATTATGATTAAACACCATATGTGCTTCTTACACTAGTACAAAAATATTGAAATGAGGACGAAATTTGAAATGAATAATTAGTTTAAATACTACAATAGAGATTTTTAATACCAACACAAAAATATTCGTCAACCTTGATGGAAACTGTAATTTAGGATCGTTTTTTTGTTCAAGTGTCAGCAAGTGCAATAAATATCAAACAAACCACTTAATTTCACAATGAAAATAACCCTCGTAAGAAAGCAAATTTTTTAATGATTCTACCAATGACGTTTTTTCATTAAAGATAAACTTTTCCGCTTGAAAATATTCAAACTATGTGTAGGATAAAAGTTTTCTTTCATTTATTATGTATACACAATGCCTGAAATAGTATTTTCATATAGTAGAAACAATTTTATGGTCTAAAGATTCTCAATAAAATAGTCGTGTGTATTTGAACTGGATTCGATTAAAGTGGGAAACTGTAACTTCGTGCTAATGGAAATGTTAATGTGTAGTCAGTATACATAGTATAATATTTTATTTGGTATGATATACTGCATTTAAACTCAAAAATTATTCATCATTTATTTTAACAGCTTTCGTTATTTTCTCACAAAATAGATAATATCACATGGTGTCCTTCCCAGTGGGTTTCCATGAATAGTTTCATTTCCGCAAACGCAAAATAAATATGGTTCAAGAGAATGTATTTTTTCCATTATTGAGATTACATACTTTAAATTAAAGTGAAGCTCGTCAAAGCAACCAACCGCTTTTTGTCGTAAAATTCCCACGGTTTCGGTTTTATTCCCACGGGCTGGAAATTTATTCCTGGCAACGACAACACTAAAGAATTCTTACGCGGTACTGTGAAAAATAAAAATATACCACAATATCTTTTCACCATGAAAATTTACATATTGCTACAGTGATTTATAAAAAAGTCAATAAAATTTAAATATTCTACTATATCGATAGTGAGAGTTTAAATAATACTAATTGATTTGTCGTCCTGAAAAAATGTTATGTTTTATTAAATACAGTATATATTTTTAAATCAAACTCCTATTTAAAAATAAATCCACCCAAATAATATATTTTAATTAGTGAATTATTATTCGAATCAAATGTATCACAATAATTAAAATCTCAATTCTAAATCACATCCCGATTTTTATTACACTCAAGTGGATCACAGGTAGATCCAGGTGCAAAAACTTCGTCTTTGTATAAAAAATCAATGATTATTAAAAAAATCACTTGAATTTCGATTTTTAAAAAATACAATGGATCAGGATATAAAGTGATTTTTTTCCCATAATGTATTACTAACAAATTTATATAATCTCTCTGATAAATTATATAATAAATTTTATATGTAATTGTAAAAGACGCTATTGTTGTTATATCTGGTGCACTAAAAACAAATTTCCATTCTAAATCAAATATACACATTTTTGTAAAATTATGTATGTTTTGCAATACTATGTATTTAATTATTACACTCTCTAACAAATTTTTTAACCTCTTCTCCAAAATCATATGATGATGCTTTCTATATAACATAAAATATTATTGCTAAAAAATATCTGAAGTGGGACGATATTATGGAAATGATATAAATAAATAAATAAATATCGTGACGCCTTCCCTATTGATGGGAGTCCCTTTATAAGGGGTTGGCCAGGCCACATTGGCCTTTACGGGAGAATATAGTAGAGATGGTTTTCCAGGCCACCACACAGCAATGAGTACTTAAGATCTAGTTTGCTAAGCTAGATCTACCAAGTGACTCCGGTGCCGTGAATCGAACCCGGGAGTCTTCACTCACAAATCCGTTACACTAACCACTGGGCCACAAGGCGGCAAATGATATATTATTAGTTTCTTTATTATTATTGATTTCTTTCATATTTTTATTTTTAATATTTAATTATAGATCCGTGTGCTGGTGTGTCTTGTCCAGAGCCCGAGGTGTGTCAACTGGATGCTTCTCGCAGTGCTTCATGCAGATGTGCTGAAACTTGTGGTTTAGAGTTCACTCCTGTTTGTACTTCTGATGGTAAAACATACAGTAATGAATGCCAAGCCAGAAGGGAAGCTTGCAGGAGCAGGAGACCTCTGCGGATCATTTACAGGGGCCAGTGTAGTTCAGGTAAATATTATCATTAATCACTATATTATAATGCTCCATATAATACTCAATTCTATCCAGATGTGAACCCTTGCGAGAAGCAGAAGTGTCTATCCGGGGAAGAATGTATCATAAATAAGTTCGGCATAGCGAAATGCGAGTGTGGTCCAGAATGTGAACCTGTAATGAGGCCGGTGTGTTCTACAGATGGAAGAACTTTCACCTCTGAATGTGAAGTAAGAAGAGCCGCTTGTCATACTAAGATGCACATTGAAATTGCACACCCGGGAGTTTGTGGTGAGTCTTGTATTACTTATTATATTATAATAAAAATATTCATTCATTAGCATGACAAGTGGGTATGGACCTAGTCAAATATATTAGCCTTACAAAATACAATTATATGATAAAATCAAGCAATTAACTAAGAGAGAGAGACGAGTAGTTGACCAAGCCTTTACCGGAATATATAGTAGAGGTGGTTTCCCAGGCCATCCACAACAATCCTTCAGAAGAAACTCGTGGTGGAGGAGTTTTTTTATATAAGTACAAAAAACGTCGGTCATTTACATATCATCTTTGATAAAGAATAAAAACCCTACTTAAATAAAAAAAATAAAGCGATTGGCACTGGAATTATTGAATGAATTAGTGAGGCTTCTTATTTATTAATTCTTAAATATGAGTGACTACAATTATATATAAATAGATTAGAAATTATTTGAATTTAAAAGAAAAAGTTATTACCATAAAGAGTGTTTTATTATTACGTAAAGATTAAAAGAAGATTTTTTTAAAAAAAACTTCTTATTATACCATACGTATATATGTAGATATATCAAAAAATATTTTTAAACGTTTTCAAGCAAGAAATTATTAAAAAAAACAAAAGCCCGTTTTGGAAGGTTATAGATAAAAAGGTATCTTAACCCTATTTGGAAGATAAAAACATGAAATTTATTTTATATACATATAAGCTGGTTTAAATATTTGTTTATAACCATATGTTAGAAGACTTTATTTAAATTTTACTACAAAAATAAATAAAAAGAATATCATTACTTGGGATCATTTGGGATGCTTTAAATGGAATATGACAAGAAACGAATTAATCATAAACAATGCGTTATATATAATTTAATCCCTTGTAATGAAGACATTTTTGATAACAAAGGTACATATATTTTAAGGGTGTATGCAATTAATTAATGGTGACATTTCTATGTGGCGTTTTAAAGGGAATTGTACTCGTAGCAAGTGAAGTCTCCTTCCTGGTTTGGATTACAGTTGATGCCTCATTTTGCATAAAGCCTTCCTTTTATTCCACCATTATATTGAAACCACCAACAGTTTATATTGAAATGAAGACTTTTCCGACTTTAAAACTTTCAAATCTAACGTCGATTCGATATTCGATTGAAGAATATATGTAGAATCCTACTTAAAAAAACGCAACTCACAATAATGTTAACCCAACGCATTTCAAAAGTTTTGTGGTATCTACACATTTATTCAAAAATTTATAACATAAAAATAATTTATGATAACATTTACGCGCACGCTAATCAAATTAGTTTGGGCGCTAAACTTGTATGATTTAACTTTCAAAGGAAATCATTTATCAGAGCTTGTTGTAGCAAGAGAGGCTTGGGTTAAAACGTAGCAGAATTTCAATTACGCAATTTGGTTTGTATTTCCAGGTGATTTAAGACGGGAATCCTTAACAGTTAAAATGAGTTTTGCTGAAAGTCCACACATACTATTTTTCATAATAAATATAGGTCGGTAATTTTGGATCTGCACTGGCTGTGAACAAATGTTTATTAAAATATATTATTATATCAAAGACGGCTTGAAAAAAGTATTACACAATTATTCAGTAATCCATTGGTATTAGATCATAACCAATTACATTAATAATTTATTTTCTTATATATAACGTATGTATTTGAAGTCCTTCAGCATATTTTATCGGTTAAATACAATATATGAAGGTAGGATTGGGTTATCTGGGTATGTTTTAAGCCATTGAGGAGTCACCATATAAATCTCACATATCTGCTCATAACTTTGCATATTATTCCTTACTAATGACTCTAATAATTGACCCCATTAAGCCTCTTTTCACAACAACAGATGGGACCATATCCAAAACCGAATAAGCATATTATGTTGGGGTCTTTCAAATAACACATTATGGATAATTTGAAAATGTTTGAAGACAGTGAAAAATGTGTACCCTTTAACTAATTATTACTACTAGTCATAGCCACATACAGCTGGTCTAACTAAATATATCTAGTGTACTTCAACAATTTATTATAGATCGATAAAAATAGTTGATTAGAGAGAGGTACTTAATTTTGCTTCGTTACAGGTGAGAAAGGTCCTTGCCAGGGTAGAGCTTGCCCTTGGGGTGGCAGTTGTGTGGAAAGGGGTGGTCAAGCAAGGTGTGAGTGTCCACAATGTCCAGCTGAATTCGACCCTGTCTGTGGTTCCGACGGTATATCCTATGGAAACGAATGCAAACTCAGACTAGAAGCTTGCAAATACAAGAGGGATGTCACTGTGCTCTATAAAGGACCTTGCATTAAGTATAAATAAATATGAAAAATATTTTATTTTAATTTAACATTATTTAGTGATGAACCAATGCTATCGAAAGCTTACGATTCCTTTGGTTGTGTATTAATTTGAATTTAGTCTTTTGACAACATTCAGCCCAGAATTTCATAAGTATACAATATTTATTACCAACAGAAGATCTCTCTTACTTGAGATTATAGATTGAAACAAATATTGAGAATTAAGCAGAATCAGATCCAAAGATAACATACTATCCTCATGAAAAATTCACTTGAAGCTTTTTTTAAATACAACCCTTAAAACACACTTAAGTTTTGACTGTGTTATTTCAGAATAAAAAAAATCAATTATCTTACAATATTTTATAGCAGCATAATAAGCTCCGGGGATAAGGAACGTGACTCTATAAATTATTTTAACTGGGAGATTAGAGAAAATATCAATAAAATTCCAATCGATCGGCCTAATCCAGGTTTACTCTGATTTCCTGGAGTGTAGCGATTAGGTCGGGTAGAGCCGCCCTGTTGGTGACCTGTATAACTAGTTATAGTTATGAATATCGATATATTAACGATTAATATATATAAAAAAATAAATTTGTTCAAAACCCTCTCAGAAGCCTCTCGTTATATAAATTAATCAAATTAATTTATGGAATTACTATGAATATACAATATTTTTCAGGAAGTATGTTTAGGTATACCAAAATCCAATTTTAATATATGAATCGAAATATCATTGAAAATATAGTAAAGATAAGATTACGAAATAAAAATTATAGCATATACAAATCATTAAATATTTTTTTAATATCTATCTATTTTGAAAAATATATTGTAGTAACGCCAAGTGTCCTTTAAATTCCAGTAAATACAAGTCCATTATGAAATTAATCTATAAAATGAAATTTTATGAATAGTTGATTTCTTAGAATAACATTATCATTAAATATGAATAAATATATATTTTAAAATAATATATTATTATAGATGGCTGTGAGAATAAGAAATGCGACCACTTTGCAGTATGTGAGAGTGACGGTGCTTCAGAAGCGAGATGTGTCTGCCCCAAGAGATGTGAAGAGGGGACGGTAAATTTAATATTTTATTGAATTTAAATAATTAAAATTATACTGCGATATGATAATACACGACAATTAGTATTCGATTAATCTGTTTAGTGGATAATTACGCAAGCCGAAGCCTGATTGACTTGTGCCAGAGAAGCCCATTAGATTGCTGCCTTACATAAACGCGTTTACACACTATGTTTGATTAAACTGTACTCTGTATTAACAACCCATTAAATGATTTTGATTTGGTATTGTAATACGCTTAATTTATTAGAGAGAATGCAAGCAATTAAATCAGATGTGGACTCGGCTATTCCACATTGTCTTCCTGAAATCGGAATTGGATTGAGAGGTCACCGGGCCTGAAATGAAGTCATCGGTAGTTCACCATGAAAGTGGCTTTCTATATAGATTGTCCTTTACATTCTGAACAGAAATGCAACCAGTTCCGTTGGGTCACACAGCTATCCAATTAATACCGGTTCGCTTCCCGCCACATACCTTTTGTTCAATTACAATAGAAGGGTTTTTCATCGAAACACTCCTTACATGCACATATTATAATATTCCCATTGTCAAGAGGACAAACGTACATAATATAGAAAACTGAAAACCTTGTGAAATTTGTCGACACATTGTTTCTAACCATGAACATGTATCTTTAAGCTCTTGACCATAGATAAATATATATTATATTTTTTTAAATATAAATTAAAAAATATTGTTGCCATAATGGAAATTTGTATTTTATCCTTTTTGTTGGTAACTTCAGGAGTATGGCAAAGTTTGCGGCTCAGATTCTGAAACATACCCCAGCGAGTGTGCTTTAAGGACGAAGGTCTGCAAGGAACAAATCCTCTTGAGCGTCCAATTCAAAGGAGATTGTGGTAAGCTGTTTTGCATATTGGAAAATATTAAAATGTGCTTTCTGTGTCGGAAAAATACCCTTCCTTTAACATATTCCAACGAGGCTAATTTCCCCCCTTTATATCGATATTTATTAAATAATTTGTTTCTTATTCTATACCCATATAGTATACACTTTTAAAATCGTTCACTGTGAAAAAACCGTATCGTTATCTACAAACTGTGAAACTAAAATACACATGCTGTTTTTCAGGGACAGCTCTTTTACTAAATTCATCAAATTTACTTAAATGTTTAAAAATCGTGACATATAGTATTTTTTAATCTCTCACTGATGATAGTGATGACGGACTAATATTAATATTTTTTGAAATATTTAAAATACATCCGTTAAATTGAGCCATACATAACGGGTGAGGCAAAAGTTCCGCTACCATTTTGATTGCGTGCCATATTGGTTATGTGACGTTTAGGTCTGTTTTGTCTCTATTTCTGCTCGTGGCATATTATACAAACGATCGATGCGAAACTGATCTAAACGTCATATAACCAAGATGGAGCGCACTCAAAATGTTAGCGAGATTTTTGCCCTATCCGTTACATATGAAACTTTTTGTTGTTGGATCTTTCAAATTCATAATAAATACTATGAAAAACATCAACAAATATGGAAAATATGCGTTGATGGGTTGAAAGTTATTTATTATCATCAATACGAGCATAATTGTGAAATGGTTAAAATTTATTATGATATTCTATTTTATTCAATATCGAGAATTTTAATTAATTTGTTGATTTTATTAAAACGTATTTTTGAATCCCTAACGTTATTGTTCGAAATTGAAACTGTTAGTGTTTTTCAGCCGGTTTTTTCCAGCGGTGGGTCCTTTTCAGTTGCTATCGAGTGTAAACCGTACCATCACGCGCAACACTCCGGTTCACAATACATTTTGTTCCGGTTCACGCCACCGTTCTACATTTTGCCATTTTTACCTCGAACGAATTAAAATGATCCTTATGAGTGTATCCAGTGGTAAATGGAGTTGTGATCGTTTCAGATGCTTGCAGTGGTATGGTTTGTAAATACGGAGCCAGGTGTTCAGCAGGTGAATGTATTTGTCCCACAAACTGTTCTACAAGCACCACAGAGCCGGTGTGTGCAAACACCATGGTGACTTATCCTAGCGAGTGTCTCCTGCAACAAGCCGCTTGCCACTCCAACACTCCACTCGCGGTCATATTCTATGGGGACTGTAGGGAGAGATTCGGAATACCTAGTAAGTCCATACATTATACACTAGCTCAACCATTAATTCACACATCTACGACCATGCTTATAAAGTATATACCTACCTCTACGACACACCCCTCAGTTACCGACTATGAGAATTTACAATCGTTTTAACGAGTTTTGCGCCCATGCTACGCGTCGTAAATTATATGACGCACGCGTTGGTCGTTTGAGTAACAACTTCAGCGAAACTATGCATTAAAGGTAAAAATATTATAATTTATGAAATTGTATTTCAAGTGACTATACACCACAATTTTATACTTTTTAACTCCCAAAAACGGTATACATCGACACATCAATGCTTAGTTTAAGTTCGAGTTTGCCTCTTAAATGACTTATCAAGTATTGTTACTTGGTAGATTGTTGGCCTGGGGAATCACGACACTAAATTTTAATTGTTTGTATTTTTTTATTTATTTTTAAATATATGTATACATGCAAATTCTATATTATGCATTATGGGAAATCCCAAGTCAAGCCCTTACCATGAAACGTGATAGTAGTGGGGCGTTATAATATTTATTAATTGCAATATGGGTAAAGTTATAAATAAAAACACATAACATATGATACTATCGTAGCGCGATTAACCTTTTATATTATACTAAGTTAATTTCAATTGAAATTTTCAATTTCCTAATGTTTTTTGATGTTCTGCTTGGTTTTTTAAAAGGACGGTAATAAGTTTAAAAAAATTTCATTCCAAACATGTATGAGTAAAGGATAAATAAAATAATTTAATACCGTTTTCATATGATAACAACACTCATTACAATCATAATCACAATTCTGTTTTTTTAGAATGGTCATTTATTATGCATTATTAAATATCTCTAATATTATTATAAAATACCCACTTAGAGATTATAGATATGTATTAATTGTAATAATGTAAGTATATAAATTATTATTCTTCCGTGTAGTAACATTGATGGTAAAGGGATCTGTACATACATATAACATACACACACCTTAAACAATTATATATATATATATATATATATATATATATATATATATATATATATATATATATATATATATATATATATATATATAATCTAATTTAGTTGATATATGTATTTTTTATATAATTTTCAGCCACTTCAGCTCCACTTAGTTACACCGCTATAAGTAATGAAATACATCATGGCCCAACAGAAATACCGGATAAGACTTCCATTAGTGTTGAAAGAGAAGCTTGCAAGGATATTCATTGCGATTATGAAGCGACTTGTGAACTTGGACCGGACAACTTCCCAAGATGTTCTTGTTTATTTGACTGCGCTGCAGCAGCAAGTAAAGGAACTAAACCAGTATGCGCTTCTGATCTTAGAATGTATCCATCCATGTGCGCTATGAAGCTAGAAGCTTGTCAAAGACAAGAGGAATTGAGACTCAGGCCCATGGAACTATGTCAAGGCTTAGAAGTGAAGCCTTGCAATGGGGATACACCATTAGTCGATTTAGCTACGGGTCTTGAATTGGATTGTGGAAGTGGACCGCACAGAAAAGATTGTCCTTCGGGAAGTTACTGCCATCAAACTACCAAAGTTGCCAGATGTTGTAAAAAGGGTAAAATTTTATTTTTATAATATTTAATTTTTTTAAATTAATCTTTTAAACAATTCTTTGGTAGATAAAATTCAAGAAGACAAAAAAGGGTGTGAGGACTCGTGGTATGGCTGTTGTCCAGATGGAATAACTCCCGCTCAAGGTCCAGAGTTTGGAGGATGTCCGTCACAATGCCAGTGTAATAAACTTGGATCTTTTTCTGAAACTTGTAATCCTGAAACTCAACAATGTGACTGTCGACCTGGAGTTGGAGGACTCAAGTGTGATCGCTGTGAACCGGGATACTGGGGATTGCCTAAAATATCTGCCGGACATCAGGGATGTATACGTAAGTGTAAAAATAAATTTAATATTGTATATATTTTTTATCTACGATGAAATCTTTTTCCAAATTTATCTTTATCACCTGTGTTATTTATTCACTTGGTTAATAAATGTCGGGGTTGGGAAAAAGGTCGGCAGTTTGGAAGAAAACTTTACCCCAACTTCATAACACTGAATGTTTTCCTCCCTGATTAAGGTTATTAAGTGAGTCGTTTGAATTCACCTCTTCAAAGATGTATTTTTTTAGACAATTTTCTATATGCCGATATATTGTCATATTGTATATACTGCCATGAATCGTAAATATTGGAAATGTGTTTATTTATAGAATTGAATAACTTTATCGATCATGAAAGCGTTCACACAGTACACATTTCTCGGAAGAGACTCCTTTAGCTTTGTATTTACTTCTGTCGTCTTGTTTACACAAACCACCTCTAAAGTCGGGATAGAAACTTTACTGCCAACCAACTTCAGTTAACTTATTGCATTTAACTCCCATGAAGACATATTATGAGGGTTGGGAAATTGAAAGTTTTTGTACTCACATCAAGTTTTAATGATAAATAATATTGATATTATATTACAGCGTGTGGTTGTTCAATGTTTGGTTCGGTGAGAGAAGATTGTGAACAAATGACCGGTAGGTGTGTTTGCAAACCTGGTATTCAAGGACAGAAATGTACCGTATGTACGAGTCATGACAAAATGCTCGGTCCCAATGGTTGTGTAGCAGGTATATATTTTTTTAAATTATAAAAAGCAGAATGGATGAGTAAACAATGCAAAAAATATTGATTTTCAGCTGATGTAATACACCTTCCCCCTTCGAGCTGTAGAGAACTTAATTGCTACTTCGGTGCAGTTTGTGTTGAAAGAGGTGGTTTAGCTGTTTGTAAATGTGCTGCTACTCAATGTCCTCCAGAATCCATGGACACCCTAATGGTTTGCGGGAGTGATGGTCATACATACACATCAGAATGCCATCTTCGACTTCAAGCTTGTCGCACTCAGACCGATATCGTTGTACAAGCATTCGGTATATGCAGGTACATAAAATTGGTGAAAGATAAAATAAAATCCCAATTTCAATATGAAACATATTTATTTTATATTTTAGAGAGGATGTCGTGAGTGGAACTGATTGGCCTCTACGCCGATATACCCCTATGCATTTTACTCAACCCGATGATGGTATTGCTCACTTATCCAAAAGTACGCGACACTTACTTGTGCCTGATACAAGGTTCATGTCAACTATAAAAGAAAACGAAAATTTGATGATGCTACATAGAACTTCAGTCAGTGCTGATTTGGGGGATACAAGCAACATGGCAGCCAAAAAAACTTCCAGCGGAATAAGTATGTTGCTTATAAATAATTCATACTTGTGTACATTAATATATTTTTTTTAATTTTAGATATAAAAATATTTCCAACAACAAAAACCACCCCAGACACAATAACGGCTCTTATTGGAGATTTGTGCTCAACGAACGCAGACTGTCTTATACCAAATACTCGATGCCAAAAAGGAGCATGCGTTTGTGTAATATCTCATACGGCATCTTCAAATAGACAAGAATGCATTTTAAATTCTATCATGTCACCCAAAAAACCAGCATGTGAGAAAAATCCCTGTCACCATTCAAGTACTTGTCTTGATCTTCCAGATCATGGATTTACTTGTATCTGTCAACCACACTATACGGGACGATTATGTGAATTTAGAATAGCAGTACAACACTTTGATGTCCCATCATTCGACGGCCATGCATACCTCACAATGAAAGCCTTATCAGTTTATCACAAGTTTAATATAGAAATTGAATTTACTGCATTTGCAGAAAACGGTATTCTGATATATGACCAACAAAATAACGACGGCACAGGTGATTTTATGAGTTTGGCACTAATAAACGGACACATTGAAATGAGGTATGATCTGGGGGATGGTATTGTCTCTGTTGTGACCCCTGAAACAATTCAAATGAACCGGCTTCATAGAGTAACAGCCAAAAGATATCACAGGGATGGAATGCTTAAGTTGGATGATGGTGAAGATACAGTGGGACAATCGAGAGGATCTTTAAAAGCACTTGATTTATCAGAGCCAGCATATTTTGGATATGTGCCTACAAACTTTTCAAGGTAACAAGTATTTTCACAATATTAAATTTGTTTTAAAGTTTGATTATTTTTTCAGAGTATTTGAAAATATTGGAGTTCGCCAAGGTTTTATTGGATGTATTCATTGGTTGAGAATCGGTCGAAGTCAGGTTTATCCTCAACAGCATCCAAGATCTGACTCATCTCTCATCTACAATACTAAGAATGTTCACGAATGTTCTGAAAATCCTTGTGCAAGTATGCCATGCTCTAATGGAGGAACTTGTCATGCTTTAGACAGAGAATTATACAGGTATATTAATATTACACTTCATCATTAAAAAAAATATATTTTTATTTATTATTATTTAGATGCGCATGTGGCGATGGTTACATGGGAGATTTTTGTGAAACCGTTTTGGATCCTTGCTCTTCAGATCCTTGTGAAAATGGAACAACTTGCATCCCGGACGGAATAACATTTAAATGCACTTGTAAACGAGACGACGACATTATTGATGAATGTTCAAACGGTAATTTGTTTTATTATTTGTGAACAGAGAATACCTTTGTATAATTCATATAGTAGGGGTCGGTGGTGGGTGGAGGTTAATTGACATAGCTCGTTGATTTATATGGGTCACCAAGTTCAATACCATCCACTGCAAGAAGCCGATTCAAATAAATTAAGAATCATGGCTCAGTTAATTTATATTATTTTTATTACAGACGCAATCAAAAGAGAGGCTATATCAATTCCCCAATTCACTGGAGTTAGTTACATTCAATTGCCCAAACCCACTGGTTTGGGAAAGTCATTTAAAATAGAAATTTGGTTTTTGGCTAAAAAGAGCAACGGAGTTTTATTATATATGGCTCAGACATCCAGCAGGAACAAAGGAGATTTCGTAACAATCAACTTGGTGGATGGCAAAGTTCAATTCAGGTTCAATCTTGGAAGCGGTGTCGCCAGTATGACGTTAGTAATTCTCCTCCAAAAGTATTAATTCTCACCAATTTAATGATGAATTAAATTATTTATTTTTAAAGGTCTAGCGAAAGTATTTCATTGGAGACTTGGCACAGGGTTAAAGTTAGAAGAAGTGGAAAGGACGGTTTGATACAACTTGACAACTCTACTGCCGTCAGGAGTTCTTCAAGGGGTCCACTTCTGGAGCTGAACTTAGAACAGCCTCTATACCTGGGACATATACCGTAAATATATTAACACTTGGCTTAAAAACATCTATAAATATCACGGTTTGTAAGAATTGAATGCAAAAAAAAAAAGATTTCGAGTTGATCAAAAAAGATAGCTTTAATCCTTCAGCCAAATAAAAAAAAATTAAATCCAGTTTCCGTACAATTTAATTGAAACAATTTATTTGTAATAATTATTAAGAGTTATATATGTGTGTTTTTTTTAAATTTTCAATAAAACTAATTTTATCAAAACGTAAAAGATTCCAATTAAAATTTTTTTTTTTAATTGTTGGTTTCCTCACACAAAACATTCATACCCAGTCGCATTCAACGGGAAATATGAATTTTCATATTTGATTATATAATTGAAAGTAATTTATTATGACATTAATAATGAAATAAGTTTAAGAAAAATCAGGATAATTCCCATGATTGTATTCGTTTTATGTAAAAATATATTATTTGGGATCCACAATTGACTACTTCGTTTTTAAATATCGGCTTATGCTCATTGAATTGAAGGTAAACAGATCTGCTTTAAGACAGGAAATGAATTGTACTGAAATCCAATATCCGGCGTTATCGTTACATTTATTTGTGTGGTAGATTTTCCATCGGTGAGTGTATTTTTAATTTTAATCGAATTTCATTTTCAGATCGTGGATGAAAGTACACAGACTTTCTGGAGTAACTAGCGGCTTTCTTGGGGCGATGCAAAGAGTAATGATTAATGGAAAGTCCCTGAAAATACTGAACCACAATAATATGTGCGTCTTTCCTGGAGGAGGGGCCAACAAACAAGTCGCCTGTTCTAGTCCAGGGATTACCAAATACAGAGGACCTCCTTGTTTCAGAGATTCTTGTTCAGGAAGAGGGCTTTGCATTCCCATACTCAACGAATATCACTGTCAGTGTGAAGAAGGTTGGACAGGAGACAGTTGCGATTTCAGAATCACCGTCCAGGATAATGACGTTGACGATAGAGTGTTTCAATATGATCCAAGGAAGAATAAAGAAAGGTTAGTAAATCCACTTATAAATTAAACACAAATAAAAAAATCACATTTTCAGGAAACCAAACTACTTGAATGGCGATGAAAATATGGAAGAGACGAGTTGATTGACTGAATAATTTTTGAAAAAATTTATCAAGAGCTGCAGCGGTTATTTGTAATATTAAATAAAAACATTTGCAAATTTATTTTCATCTTTCGCCACTGGATACTAAAAGACTGCTGTTTGGTATTTTTGATGCGTAACTTATATATTTTTCAATCGATTTTATTTATTTCTAAAATTCATAAAACAGGGTTTACAATAAAATCATTTTTATTTCGAAAAGCATATCTTTGATTGCATATCTATCATTTATAGAGAAAAAAAACTTTCGTAATTTAAATAGATAAACATAGATTATAAACGCCCAAAATGGTGTTTGATTAATGCTCTAATAAAAATCACAATAATTATCGTGTAGTAAAAAAAATAGCAAATAATAATATTTATTTACTGTATGCAGAAATTATGTATGATAAAATTGTATAGTAAATTATTGTCATTAGTGAATCATTATTATTATTAAAAAGAACCGTTGAATTCGCCAGGCGTTGTATAAAATTATAAATATTAATGTGTAATTAGTTGAATTTGAAATGTTGTACATTGCATCAATGTTTAAGAAATCTGTTTGTAACTATCTATTTGGTTTATTAAAAACAATTAAAATGTGAAAATGATGTTTAATTCAGCCATTAAAATTATTGGTTGTAAATAATATCCATTAGAGTTTGATTGTAATATTATAAGTTATTTATTACCTCTTTAGTTGATGGGTTACTAATAGCTGGAGGGCTCATACATAAATAAGGTTTGACACAGTTGAAAAATAGGCTATTGATGGGATATTAAAGAGGGGATATAATCATTGATTGATAGGCTGTATTCATTACAAAACATTGAAAGGGGGTGGTGACACAACCTGGTAAGTACAACCTTCTCCATCACAACCACCCTTATATCACCCACCCTTCCACGTTAGAGGTATTTTAATTGCAAAACCTTGCCCCAGGCCAACTCAGCTATTTCAAACATTTCTGCTCTATAGATTTGATTTTTATTTTTAAAAAACTGACATTGAGGATCCTTTTCTTTAGATTTTGCTTAAAATATTTTCCATTCGATTCACGTCATCGTAATCGTCAAAGCAATAAAAAAATGATTAACTCAATACATTTAAATGAGTGGTGTTTTCAAAGATATTAAATAGATATGTAAAAAAACCACCTCAAATGTGTTGAATATTAATTAGCACATTAAAAATATATTTTAAATTAAGCGTAGAGACTGTAAGTTTCCACATTATATATGTTTGTTTGTATTATAAAATTACTATATTGTTATAAAATTATACAATTACTATATTGCTCGGTATTTTTTTTAATATCATTAAATTCAATAAAGATTACAAAAATTAAGCATGAGGTCAACAGATACAAAAGTTTGTTTACTGATTTAATTGCCGATTGATGGACTTGGAAATTTATCGATAGTCATTTCAGTATCATTGAAAATGTAACTGTTATCAAAAGTTACCATCTAATTTTCAAAAGCTTATTCTTGTCTTTGGGCAACTAATTTTTTACAGATTATTTTGAACCTGAATCAATTACTAATCAACAAATATTAAAACACTAAAGTATTGAAAGATAACCAATGTATTGATTTTAGTTTATTATAAGCGTATTTATTTCCTGGGGCACATTTTCCTCACTACATTTTATGCTTCAATACTTGAATATATATTTAAAAGATCTATTAAACAAAGGTTTTAAATTACTGTTTGAAATAAGTATAGAGGTGGTAGCAGTTTGATCAAGTTTCATTGTGTAACGTGAACCTCGATGAAAACATCCCTTCAACAATTCAACACAATCCATCGATCTTTCCGTTTGTTTTTACACCCACACCATTAATTTAAAAAAAATCCTAATCGATCTAGGAAAATTCAGGTTAAATGACGAATGGGATAGTTTTATTTCGGCAATCCGGATTAGAGAGGGTCTAAATTTTTAATTTAGGGGATTGGCTTCTGGATACCGGGACACTTATCCTAGATTCTGTAATGTTAGTGGAATTAGTCCTGGACACCACTTTCGTTAATACCTTTTTTACGCTACGTTAGAATTTGATCCTACATCCCATACCCAAAATATACTTTATACTATATGAATTAAACATTATTACGCTTACATATATTAAATAAAATATATTATTCGTTTACATAATCAATAATAAATATTTTATTCAGGAGAAACTTTAGAGAAAAATACTATAATAACTTATGTTTTTATTAAAACCATTTATACTTATTCTTATGGTTGTAATGCAATTAATGAGGGCTGGATAATTATCATATATTTTTATAATAACCAAATTCCCCATAAGGCTTAGTCAAATTCTAATTGAGTATTATAAAAGTGTACCATCCAAAGACTTTTTTAATTTTAAATTAATAAGATTTTGATTTTGTATTATTTAAAATGTAAACCTATATCTTATAATTAAATGGGTTTTTATTTTTTTACCCCTTACTTTTAATATATAATATATCTAATATCAAATATTTTTTTATTATTATTACCATGTTTTTTAAAGGTTCATTTTATTACATAATCTCACCCAAACTAAGATATTTTTTAAACACCCAAACTAAGATGTTTTGTATTATAAAAAAATATAAAGTTCAAGTTATATAAAGAAATTGTAATAAAGATATATTAATGTTTTAATTATTAAATGAGATTTTTATATAAATTGAAAAATTGAATGGAAATTAATAATGGAGAAACAGAATACATACATTATTTTTAACCAGTTGATTAACATGCTAATTATTCATAAGTTATATGACAATTAATACATGTGATATATCAGCTGATGGTTTATTTATTATACTACTTATTTAATTTTGAATAAATTTGTTAATTGATGAAAGCCATATGTAATGTATTGTATTCGAAATATCGGGTGTTATTCAAGATGAAGATATTTGAAATTGGGGTTGTATATTGATAGAGGGATGAAAGAGGAGGTATGAGATTTGTACGTGGCTTCAAAAGTAGTTTTACTTCTAGATCATAAAGTTTGACGGTGCAATAGTTTAGTACGTGGTATCGTTGCACTGAAACGGTCTAATATTTTTCGGATTTACCAAATATACGGCAAAACTACGGCACTTTCTACCCCAAATCAACCATTATATGAATCCCCCTTCGAGAAGTTCCTATCACTTTCCACAAACAATAAATCAACACATAGAATTAGAAGTAAATGTAACAATATGTCGTGTAGTAGAAGTAGATAATCAGAATTTATTCTCACTTTATATATTGTATATAGAGGACAAGACACGCACACCTTATACAACCTCTATTCAGAACACCCCTAAATTAAGACTTAACCCTTTGACATGATGTCCCTGTGCTGCTTAATTTGACACCGTTGCAATCCACCCCTGATTAGTGAGCCTAAATTATTTAATATAACATAGGGGAGACTATTATTCTTCTACATTGCAGGGCATGACTTAATTTATTTGAAAACTATATCAAATTACATGTTTTTGGATATATAACTAATGTTATCTATCATCCAATCATTTTTTTAATGATTCCTTATATTACTACAAACGCCATTATCATGGATTTGTATCCTGCTATTTTTTAAGTCATTTTTGTAATATAATATAATTTAACTAACTAGAAAACGACCCCTGTGTTAAGATAAGTAAAAGGCTATGTTTAATATCATATTCATAAATAATTGTAAAACAAATCGATTTGAAGTGTATGATTAAATGGGAAAATCACAAGATTTGAGGTTCAAAAAAATAATTTTTATTAACTTAAATATATACATATATAGCATATAAATACACAAATAACATAAAGTGTAAGTATTGCAATAGAAAAGAAAACAACAATATGAGAATATATGAATTAATCACCTAACCAAATGACTTTTATGAATAGGAGATTGGGAATAATATTCATAAAATCTTTTATTTTGAATCCAGTATTTTGCTTTGTTTGATTATAAGGTAATGAATAATGAAGAGACGTCATTTTCTGTAATTTTTTTTAAATTATTTTAGTTAAATAGATTTCCAAGAAGTTAAATACACAAATGTATCTAATTTAAATTTCATAGAATAGGTAATAATTGTTAAGTTGATATGACTATTACAATATTAATATTATTATATATTTTTTAATTTAAATTTTACATAGTTTCAATAATACAAAACATCTTATGAATCAGGTGTATGTGTACAGAGTATATAAATCTTATTATCTATAACTAACGTGAGAATTTTAATAACATTTTTATTTAATATGAGAGAAACCTAATGTAATTAATAATAAAAATTTTTGAGACAATAATCGAATTAATTTAATATTTTCAATTCGAGAAGGATTCGAATCCAATACTATGTGCATGATTTAACTTAATTTTTTTATTAGTCAATTCTTCTAAAGGTTGATCATAAAAATGATAGTAAAAATAACTGTTTTTTCCGCTCGTACTGTTTATCTGTCATTTGTCGATCTTTCTAATAACATTACCGTCTTTCACGTCAAGTGGTAAAATGCATAAATTCAATGCATTTGATATGAGAGAGATATAAAATAATAAAAAGTATGGAAAAAAGCTTACTATAATATAAAGCAACCTATCTGATTAGAGCTTTATTTATGGGCAACATTGCTTTGTATGTGAATTATGAAGAGAAATGGTCTGTTTCAATATGAAATGCTCATTACTTTAAAAACACGGTTGCATGTTTCCGAATTTGTCGCGGTCACTTTTGACATTAGAACCGGTAAATATATGAGTTTGTTAATCTTTGTGGAAGTCGCTACTGCCTTCTGTGTTTCATTTGACAAAATGGAAAGTGTCACGGAAAAACCCCACACCACCGATAATTATAATCTATTCCACCCCCCGATGATGATGATACTATCATGAGTGGTGTATTTTTTAAAGATCTCTTTACAGATTGAATAAATTCAGCACACGAATAAATTTGCATACATTGAACTCGGTGAAAAAGTTTCCACGCACGATTCACAGATGGCTTTGGCGAGCGTCATCGGAATATTTCACATTTATTATTTGTATTGGACATATATATATATATATATATATATATATATATATATATATATTCAATTGTGGCTTTTCCGAATTAATTTGATTAATTAAATGTCGCAATCAATCTGCTAAGTCTTCTATAAGACAAATGGTAAAATTTCCCCCAAACTCATCTTTAAAGGGGTTGTCTGTCTTATCCGTTTAACAAATGTTTCACGCTGACAAAATATTTGCTACATTTCCTGAAAATCGTTAAAGCTCATTTGCTACCACAAAAAGACACATGCGCCGAATTAAATTACTTTTAAAATTAACATTAAAAGTTTTTTTTGTATATATAAATGTATTGGGACCAATTAACTCCCTGGTATGTAAAAATATCGTAAATCTTTATAAATAGTGTGGGCACTATTTATAAATATTACTAAAGTACATGTCTATGAAAATTATACTTAAATGATTAATGAGATTTCAATTATTAGATATAAAAAATTACATCAAAGTGTATTAAATCGAAACAATTGTTTAAAAATTATTCACTTCTTTTTACAATGCCAATACCAGTTTATTACTAATACCAGTTAATATATATATACCAGTTAATATATATATATATATATATATATATATATATAGAGAAAGAGAAAGAAGATATATATATATATATATATATATATATATATATATATATATATATATGCATATATATATATATATATATATATATATATATAAGTACTTGTTGATTCTACTGATTTAAAAATGTAATTAGGAAAACAATTGAAATATTATAATTTATTAATTATTTCCTTCGGCATTCATCTATCATTTGATTTTGATTGAAGTTTGGGGGACAAAAGTCTATGGAAGGTAATGTGTTGAAAACTTGCTTTAATAATGAATATAATGTATCAAAATACGTGTATTCAAAAAATTACTGGTATATTGAATAATAATTTATACTTGATACGATTAAACAATCAAGAAAAGTTATAAAATTATAATTTCATTTTCTGTTTATAGGACTTAACCTAAAATAAAAAATCGATTGTCAATAGGGGGTGTTATTTTATATACATAGTACATAAAACTTGATAAAAAACGAACTTATTTAAAGCAAATATTGATTTATACTATTTTTAATTGTACTTAATTAGACAATATTGAGTTTTTAGTATTTAAAATACGTTTGTTGCAGTGTTCTAGCGTTAGTAGACAAATGCGTGATATTCATACATTATGCTCGTTTTGTACAAACTTCGATAAAATTCTTACACTTCAAATTACAAAAGGACTATTTATAATGTTTCTTTATAAAGTGTGACACGTGTATGTACTATCTATAATATTATCGTTGGGCATCCTACTCATTATGACACGTGGTTGTGAAACATCCCTTTTTGTCACATGTCACGTTATATTACACTTTGTACTCAAACTCTACAAACTTTCACAACGACAAGGGCTTTGCCGAACATTTGTTTAAACAAGTCTGTGTTTGCGATTATATTCTAATGAAATTATTTATTATTTAAGTATTTTCAAATCGTCAAACATTTAGTTGTTTTGTTTGGAGTTCATGGTAGTTTAATCCTCAAGTTGTGTGACTATCGAATTAAAAATTGAGAGAAATCTCTCTATACCATTAAAATGAATATGCGTTTATTAAGCATTTTTTTTGCGAATGTCAAAAAATCGTTTGCACCGGCTACAATTTTAAGTCTACTCTAAGTAGAGCATTTTTTGCAGAATTAATGTCAAACTTTAGAAATGTTCAGAGGTGAGATTTCACACATAATAAATAAATAAATAAATAATTTTATAAAATAAATTTTATAAGAAGCTCACATACGTATTATTCAAATATATTTTAAGAAATTTGTCAAAAGTTTGCACATGTGATTTATAATGTTCAATTGAATATCAGAAACACAGACATTTTTCAGTGTTTGAGAACAATTAAAAATTCACACGTACAAAGACATGACATACTTTGATTAAATATTCAATTCATTGATAATACATTTTAAAAGTAATATGTATGGCTTATAATAAAATCGGCATAAAATAAAATATTAATAATCGAGTATGGGTAAGTTATGTTCACATTTTCCAACATTTCCACTAGCAATCTTTCGACATATTGTCTTGACACTTTGAAATATGTCTACCATATTAACAAGTCCACTGCTTTTAAACTTAAATTTCCAATATATTTTGATATTTTTAATAAAATCTCATAATTATTTATTGAAATTATGTCATTGAAGGATACGAAACTACTAATTATTTCCCTAATTTAAACAAAAATTCTACAACAATACCTACCTGATATTTATTTTGATGATCGTTTAGAATTAATTATCAACTAAATATTTTATTTGGATATATTGAAATAAATAAGGTTTCAATAAATTGAAAAAAAAAATAATAAAAAGTCACTGTAACATTTGTTGGAATCAATTTTATCAAAATGTATGTATATGTATATGCAAATATTATTTCATTTGTATTAAATTTAAATAATCTGGACAACTAAACCAAATAAGAAAAGACGCAGGTTCGAGTCCCGCACCAGATGATTAGTGTTAAAAAAATAAGTAATAAATTCTGCAATGAACCGACACCGCCCTCATTAGAAGGCCGGACAACTGGATGCTTAAATATCAAGATGGCGGACCAAGCAGATGAGTTTGAATTGTCTCACTCAGACTCGTCTGTTTGGTCTATCATCTTGATAATTATACATCTAGTTGCCTGGCATTTTTATCCGTGCTAAAGAATGTACGCATTTTCATGAAACCTTTAATTATTCGTGTTCGATTTATAAAAATATTCTAAATTCGAACCCAACATTTTAGAATTTACCAACTTGTTAAATTTTTTTTACAGAATTTCAATTAATCAAGAGTGTCTAATAACTTTTGCAATTTTAAGCGAGGGTAAGTTTTGAAATTGCCTATTGGATTTATGGGTTTTCTTCAGAATTTATAACCGCCATTACACAAATTGATGTGAAACATGTGTGATTTTTTCACACTCTTATATTCACAATGTGGTGATCCATTTATATAGGATTATTAATATTGGTACGGTGCGTGAGCTTGACGGTATACAGGTTCGATGTCTTGTAGTGTGTGGAAATATTGACGGTGTCACGTTGTATAGAACCAGTTCATCCTACGCACTGCCCTCTTTTTTGCTAACAGAATGCTTGAGTAGTTCCTTCTCTGCATTCCTAAACTAATTATTCCATATAGAGTAATTTAAAATAACGAGGATATCCAAAATAAACTATCATTTTTATGCTTTTTCGGAGTCTGAATCGATTGCCCTTATTTTTACGTGCGGACTTTACGTTATGCTAATTTATTTTTTACGGTTTCTCCATTGAAATTTACTACTGCTTTATAAGAAAGTGGAGGCAAACAAGGCGAAGAAAAATGGTCCTTTTAAAATGTTCCTCGATCGAAACCATATACTTTAAAATATTAATATATATAAGACTTTAGAATTGAAACTTTGTGTGATATGTGAGAAGCTTTATGCTACAAACAAGTTTTTTTACATATACAAAAAGCTGTCTTTGTGAAAAAGACACCTCAGGCTTTCACGTTGTCTTTTGCCATTTTATTCTATTCTGTACACATTATATTTATTACTATTTAATACCGGACCGAGGTGTGAAGTTCTGTATTGGGATTTATTTCATAGGTGTAGGTATGTGAGTTAAATTTGAATTCTATTTGGGACAATTGAATTTCAAGCGAGTATTTGTTTGGCAGTTTGTAGATTGCATTGTAACTTTCATCAGATTATTATCAAATGGGATTCTATTCCATATAAACTCGATACTCGATTCGATATGAAACCCCGCACAATACCAATATTAAATATTTAGAAAATTTGTATTAATAAAAAAATGTACATCGACATATACTTCGACAGCCTTAGATATCTGATTTAACATTTGGAATTTAATATTTATATAAATAAACTGGTAAATTAGTTAACTGTTGACGTAGTTTTTTGACAGGAGAGTTAATTATATATTTTTATATTTTAAATAAATCCCTTCGTTTTATAAGAGAGCATGATATTTTTTCAGAAACCTTACTTCAAATATTCATTAGAGTCTAGTATAATTTCCTTATAATTTTTTTATGAAAATATGGTACAATAACCTAAGGTTAAGTTAGATTAAGACAGAATGTATAATTTTTAATCACATTACAATTTTTTTATTAAGTATGCATTTAAAATTGATTCATAATAATACATCTTAGGAATTAGACTTAGGTGTACAGAATATATAAATATTTTTAGCCATTACTAACAAGGGAATTTTCATTTTTATTTGACGTGAAAGATAACTTTGAGTTGTATATAGTATGAGGAAAAAATAACAACCCATTTACTAATATAAAAAAAAACTAAAGTCACCTTAATATGGTTGAGAACACCTGGATTAGAACCCATAATTTTTCAATCAGCAGTCTAAACTACCAAGTCACCATTTTATAATATTAATAGACAGGATATTCTAAAGGTAACATTAAACTATATTCTTTACACTGATCATAAACAGGTAGTTACATGATATAATAAATAAATGTAGGTATAAAACTTGAATCGAACAGCGGGAGGTACATTTTTAAAGTGTGAGACGTCCTATGTCAAGATTTTATATCCTGTTCGAATTAGTCCTGGAGTTACCGCAAAGGACTCGCTGTAAAACTTTATCGCCTCTCAATTTGGTTGCTTCGTGACTGGAAATCTTCAGAAACTGATAAAAGCGCCTGTTTTCGATTAAAATTTCACGACAACAATATTGAATATTATGTTCATAAAATGAGACAACTTTATCGAAACTAAAACTATTTATATGCCACTCGTGGGAAACTGCATGCACCACTTTTTAGTATCAATAACTGAATTAACCGCTCAATGGCAATATAATCAATAAGGAAATTACCGTTATTTGTAATTGCATGTTGTTAATTAGAGAGTGAAGTGTTTGCCGCATTATTATACAAAGTAAGAAGTTGAAACATTCACTATAAAACAAGATGATTGAAATAAAATATGTGACACGTCTCAGCACTAACATTTAACAGATAAACGAATTTAAAAATTCACAGTTTTCAATTAAAGAGGATAATATTTAAATTTTCAACTTAAAATATGCGCAAAAAATTATTGAAATATTAATAGCAATAATATTTTGGTGCAACCCAAAAAATTGGTTTGGCTTTCATACGTCAAAAAAATAATAGAATATATGCGTTCTCACATAAAATATTTTTAAATCATTAGATTTTGATATGTGTGCATTCTGTTTTAACGATGAAAGTAATTAAAGCAATATTTTTATCTGAAAAACGGATTATTTTGTAGCTACGATTATGTGTTGTTTACCTATGGGTATACATATGTTATGTTTAAATGTTTTAATTTTAATTAAAAATATTTCAACATATTTCTCCAAGTAAAATGGTGCATCAAAAATATTATGAGAATATAAGATAATATTTGGCATTCATAGATTTTATATTTACTTTACGATATCATATTATTATTGGAGTGTATTGAGTTCTCAGTTAATTAATATTTTATTCAACATTTTAATTTATAACTAGTGTCTTTTTTTAATATTGTTTCGTGGTGCTTAAAAGTCAATGTGTAATGATATTTTGTGAAATATCGAGAGGTGCAGTAAATGTCTACATGGTTTTAAAATATAAGGCTGTGTTTGAAATTTCATTTATTTTGGCTCACGTTTTTCGGGGACCATTTCCACTAATTTACACTCAGCTGTATGCCTGACAATTTATGAACTTAAAAAATATAGTACCTAAATGTTGTAGGAGTAGTATAGAAAGTTAAACAGTATGACACTCAATATCAATAAATTCGATTCAAACCGGTTGTTTCACAATACTGTTTACTTATGAGATTATTTATTAAATGGATTTAAAGAAATACTCTTTTCGGAAAGGTACAGACATGTTAATATATATATATATATATATATATATATATATATATATTTATATATATATAAATAAATATATATATAATAGTTAATTTGTGTGTATGTACAATATTTAAGGTAAAAAAGTGGTAATGGGTTCGAATCCTGCTCAATTGAAATATTTTTTTGAAATAAAATCAATTCCAATAGATCTTTTCAAATAAGGTTTATGTTTATGTTCTTAATTAAAGGTGAAATTTAATAAAATTATTAGTTTCTCTCTGTTTTATAAAAATCAATAGATCATTTTCTTAATGGAATTATATTTTTAATTAGACTGATTTGACCAAATTTTTCAGTCTAAAGCCTTTTGACAGATCTAAGCTTATCATCGTGAGAGACTAAATCCAAAATTAAAATTACAGGAATATGTATATACGTATTATATACAAATATACAATAAGTGGGAATTCTAGATAAAATAAATATTTGTATATTCATAATTTAAAGAGTTGGTACAAAATAACCCGGCAATTGGGAATTCCCAAAACTTGAATTTAAATTTATTTATATTATTGTTTTTTTAGATAAAACAAAAAAGATGAGGTAATTTTTATCAGGAAATAATATAGGAAAGTGTCTTTAAATCTGAAATATGTATGAATCAATTCCACAGTTAAATATTTTTAAGTCTACCCTTTAAATTAATATTTCATGATAAGTATGATTGATCATAATCTATTATAAAGTTGAGTATAATATATTTATAAATAAATAACATAATATAATAGGAGCAAGCTGAGGTATTGAAAATTGTGTTTAATTAATTAATTCAGTGCTGTTTATGCATGTACAATTTGTGCTGTGATATATAAAATATATTTCATATGGTTTTATCTGAAAATGTTGGTTGAACGTAGTAGAATAATAAACCCGATAAGTTATCGTTTCTAGATGAAATTCAACCTGCATTTGTATTTTGTCGATGTTAATTTTCCTCCACTTCGTTCCACATATTCACACATTCCAATTCCAGGATTTGGTTTTTATTCAATCAGGACATAATCGGCAGTATGTTGTCCTCTAGTCAAGAGTTGAACACCGGTTAAATTTAACATTACAAAGGATCGAATCCTTTATACAGTTTACGAGGCATAGTTGCTTTGTTGTTATCGAGGCATGCAGGTAAAATGCGATGCTTCTTTTGCATTTTACTACCTTTCCAGGAAATCAAATATCCTCATTTAAATATATTATTATGTGGAACGACTAGGAATTTTAAATGGATATCGTATTGTGATATGAAATGATGAAGAGGTGTCAATATTATTCATAGACTATTTGCATATGGTCGTTAGTTAATACAAACAGTACCTAAATTATACGTCACTGGATACCTTAATAAGTAATCCTTATTAAGTCACTTCATACAGTATGGACTTCTAATCAATGAGAATATTTTAAGGGGAGGTTAAAATAATTACTGTTAGGGTGACGCGTACCTATCATTTTTAGTTAGGAATAATAGTTCACTATTTTATTATATAAATAAGGGCCTTAAACTGTACCATCGGTCCTTCAGATAATAATTCAATGTAAGATTGATTTGGTCTTGTATATGTATATTATATATACAAGGATAAGAAGCGTGGCTACAAATACTGTGGTCATGGGTTCAAATTCCATTCAAGTCAATAAAATTCAAATTAATTTGATCGGTCATTACGGCTGGGAGATCAGGAATAATATTAATAAAATCCCTGATAATAAGGCGTAAATACTGAGGCGATTATTAAGTAGGTTACCTGTGCAAATAGTAATAGTTAAGATCACTGTATAAAAAACCCTCTCTAAAAAAATAATAATAAAGCTTCTCGGGGCGTAAAGAAATAAATAAAATAAATTATAGTTGGATTTTTTTCAGTATATATATATATGTTTTATTCATTTGATACACTTCTATGTTATTTTTCAATAGTTTTAACATAATGTTCGCTCACATACACGAATCGCTATTCTTAAAGAGAAGTTAATGGTCACACCAAAAAATAAAATAGAACCACCAAATGTGATTGTTACAATTAAGCAATTATTTTTTTATCCTTTAATTTGATTATTATACAGGCATGGTTTGTTGAAAAATCAACTAAAATTCTTGAAATGGTTAAAGGCCTCAAAATTACGAAAATATTTAATGCCTGGAGACCCTACACATCTAATTATTTGAAATTTATATATGTATTGACACGGTTTTTGTTGTCGGGATAGCTTCGAAAGAATTGAAGGGATACTTTATTGAAATTATTCCAAAAAAAATGCATCAAATGAACAACTCACCCTCTTAAAATATGCCTGGGTTTACTTATTTATGATGCGGGATTATATTATTCAAAATATGTTAGGTGCATTTGCGATGTTGATGATATCGATGATCCATTTCCGATATTGATTTTTAGACATGTTAATAGTTGGTTATGGCTTGAAGCTGGTATGCAAATGTACGGCGCCAGGTTTTAATATGAGTTATGCAACACAAGTTGGTCTGCAAAGAATGACCTGCTAAACGACAACGACCACCTCACACCAGATTTTTATAGCCACCGTCCAAATAGCCGATTCAATGATTTATAGTTATACTTTCAAAACGCTAATGCACCCTTGCTATGAAATATTACCAGCTTGCGCCTCGAAAGCCCCTGAATTTTCACACAGAGGAAGACAAACGCCACACCAGCTGGAATTTCAATAATACTGAATTTTAAATCGAACGAATGCGATCATCATTGTTTGTATATCTAATTTTAACTAATATACATTTTCATTCAACGGACTGCGACTGGGTTCATACATATTAAAAAAAACAGAATGGATGACGAAAAATTGAATGATGGATACCTACTATTTTTACCTTTATTTTTTTCTGTATAAAACAAACCCTATTAGGATTTTTTGCTAACAAAAATAAGTAAGTTTTATGTGTGTATTTCTGGATTATGTCAATATCGCAATAATAATAAAAATTTATCATCTTACAAATTATTAAAATATTTTAGAAATCATAATAATTTGAAAATTTCAATTAAAAATAATTCAAATACTTATGTTCCTATATTTATTTATTTTTTGTGCGTTTTTATTATGATCGTGGAAAATATTTAATAAGTCACATTATTTTGATTCATCATCAAAATAAAAATACAACATTTATATGTAATTCATTTCTTTAATAATCTTTATATGGATTAATATACAATTTATGTATGTATTTCTGTATTATGCCAATATCGCAATAATAATAAAAAATATCTTCTTACAAGTTATTAAAATATTGTAGAAATCATAATAATATTTGAAACTTTCATTTAAATATAATTCATATATGTATGTAACTATATTTAATTTTTTTGTGAATTTTTTATGAGCGTGGATAATATTTAATTAGTCACATTATTTTAATTTACATTTACATATGTATATGTAATTAATAACTTTAATAATCTTTATATACAACATTTTTATTTTGATTAGTTTCAATAAAAAATTATTTAACGTTGGTATACATACTATAGGGATTAATAGAGGTTGTATAATATTGATTATTATTTTGACTGCTTTATTTCACATTTTCATAATCAAATACATAATACGAAAATCAAACAAACTCCACTTTAGATACAACGGCAAAAGGCTTCACGTTGATGAATTATATTTAGTTTCTATTTTCAGTGTTGGTTTGTTCAACTGTCAAAGAAGCCTCGTCTGTGTCAGTTTTATTTATTTGATTTTGAAATTATATGCCGTAATCAAGTTTTCTTATTAATTTGAAAATAAGCGATGTGCCATTCTCATATCTTGATCGTAGTTATATAAATGAATAGTATGCAATTTGATCGAGTTAAAGCGTAATTACAATGGTGGTGTATTTTATATTGGCCTGTCATGGCTTCGCTTTTAGCCCCGGGCAAGTCGGCTTGTTCAAGAGGCCTTGAAACCATTCCTTATACTCAGAAAGCTTATTTAATTAGCCACAATCACAATATGGCCTTAACGCGTCCTTCAAGTAATAAAACCATCTACTCGAATGCATTATTTGATCATTTCGCATCGTTTAATTTTCGGTAATACAAAATAATGCAATTATTACGAAGTTCATTAAAATTGTTAAATATTTAACGGGCGCCGCTTTTGGACAAATTATCATAAAATTGAAGCAATTTGGATTCCCAATATGAAATTTACATGTCATCATTTTCACTTGAATACTTTCAGCGTATTATTTATGAATTGCTTTTAATTATTTTGCAGTTAAAATACATATTACATTACATGCGATTTCGAATAAAAATATAACTGTATACCTACGAATATCAATGGAATATATCCCACCATATTATTATATTTTAAAGATTTTTATATTGTGAAAAAAAAAATCATTCTTTCTTTGTTTAAGTAGATGTCAAAATTAAGACATTGTATGTAAAGCTTACCTTAAAACAGTGTACCAAAAATGTCTGATTTTAAAATTATATTTCATTACGATATTGCCAATCACAGTCATCTGTAGTAACTAAGTTTGCCTCTGCGGGTGTTATTTGTTTAAATTATTGACACTGTAACCAAAAATATAATGAAATTATATACTTTATGTTAAAAGTATTCAGGAAATAAAATGTGTTCTTTTATATTATTATATTATTCTGAAAAATCAACATAAAATCCAATAGTTAAAATATTGTATATATTCAAAAGACAAACAATAAAAGGTTGTAAATCTAATTTCTTAATTAAGATTTACCCAAAACTTTATTTATTGATGAAATCATCGTATGTATAACTAATAATAAAATAACATTAAATTATTTCATAATTAAATATGCAAATCTATTTTTTCTTTGTTGAACAATATTAGGATTATCGTATATTTATATGTATTAGAAATCTGACAAAATGATTTAATTATATAAAATCCAAATATAGTTTCCCTTGAAGTGATGCGGTTTCAAGCACCTTCTTTGAAGTTCATCTTAGCTTTTTGGTCATGATGTAATAATTAACTGTATTTTCATCAACCATATGCGAATCAGCAAGAAGTCCTATGAATGTGGTTTGCCTATAGTCACACATTGAGGTAATAGGTGAGTAGTGTGGTCGTTTAGAGTGTGAACGTAGCGTAGTTTTAATGGCTTAACAGCCTGGTAAACAGTTCATGTATGCGCACACAAACACGTGTCAACTATTTGCACGTGCCAAAAGCCCTCTTTGATACTAAAATACATATAAATATTTACAAACACGGTCAATTGAATCATCAAAGAAGACGAACAACAATGTTAATATTCAGGCCAACACGAACGAAAATAACTAGTCTACGCAGGATGATTGTTCACTTGAAACCCATGTTAATCGAAATTTATAAAAAAAAATTTTTTTGACGAATCGTGTTTATTTTTTATTATAATAACTAAATAGCGGGTAAAAGGGTATTATAATGAGTGAATATATGATGTCATCATAGGATAACAAAACAAAATTCATTTTCTATTTCTAGTTCAAATGAATAAACAATAAACAAGTATGTTGTCATAACTCCTAAGGTCGCTGACCGTATTTGCATCAACAACCACTAATTGTAAACACTATGTTGTCATAATGTCATAATAATAAATAGGGTAGTATCTTCTTTTTTATTTGTCAAACCATAGTAACAGCATTAGATTATTTGTAAGGTTACAATGGTTATAATTTATGTATATGTGTGTAAAAAAATTACCAATGACAGTGATTGGTTAAAAATTACTTATTTTAATTTCACTCTATACACTCTTGAGGGACATATTAACGATTCACCTTTAAATCCAGGAACTCCATAATCAAGAAAAATAAAATTATTAATCATGCGCGTATTCAATAGGATTCCAGCAGGATTCTAACTCATGTAGCCTATAACTCTTACATATACAGAATGGACTTGAACTATTTGAGAATATTTTAAAGAATATTAGGGTCGCAATAATAAGGGAATTTTTATTTAAAAAAATGGAAAGAGCTGTTTCTGTTAAATAAGCAGTAGGATGTCGCATTACCACGTGTCTTTTCAATACATAATGAATGAAGAAATAATTATTTTTCTTTTTACCCCTTAAAATATACACGGTCAAGCCCAAATTGTATCCACTTAGCTATTTTGTTGATGGTTTTAACCTAACATTTGAAATATAAGCGTATTGTTAACACTGCAGGGATAATATTACAACATTTATTGTATAAATAAACAAATTAATTCTATAGAACTGATTGGTTTTATTTGTTATGCTTAGTAAACTAATACTAATGTGTCATTGGATACTGTTGTTGTTATTCAAACAAGGTTTCCTGGTTGTAGATGATTTAATTTATTGTTAACAATCAGATTATATTATTTTAATGTTTTAATATTTAACCGAGGTACCTAACTTAGTTATATTTGCTATACACTAATTGGTGGATACAACAGATAATATAGAATAGACACAAACCCTCCTCCTATGCAATTATACTGCCAATCTGTTATTATGAGGCTGCGTATGCAAGTAGCATACTGATTGCAAATTAACACTTTTTAATTAAATGACCACATATAGTATTCATTAACACTACACATATATATATATATTTATATATATATATATATATATTATATATATATATATATATATATATATATATATATATATATATATATATATATATATATATATATATATATATATATATAATTTTATTGATAAACATTTTTTCAATTATTCAAAAATATATAATATTCTTCAATTGAAACATTTTTTAAAGAAATATGTTTGTAATTTCCACTATAGTAACTACATAGTGGAAATTACATACATATTTCTTTAAATTATGGAATTCCACCAAAAAATCAACGCGATGAACAATTTGAGACATTTTTATTTTTATATTTTTAATAATAATAGAATTATAGTAGGCATAGAAAACACATGAGAACTAAAGTTTAAATAATATAAACTAGTAAGCACGTGATTATTTTTGTATTTTCATTTAGATATGGAGACTCTTTTAAATAAATTGGTTATTTAATTTAAAAACCATGTCTTCGGTGTGAATAATCTTTGTGTAATGTACAGATAATTAAGTAATTAAATAATCACAGCAAAGATAGTAGCAATTACGATAACTACGAGGGTCTTGATAAAAAGCCTTACATATTAATTCTGATTCAAAGCTTATCTTTTACGAGAAGCTTAGCTCTCCAGCAAGTTATATCGAATAAACAGTAAAATTTACTAAAGCTTCTCATGCAAATGAAGCGACAATTTACCTGTTGTATACGGGACCTTATTTGAACATATTGTTTTCATTTTAAAACCTTGCAGATAGTATTTTAAGGTGGTCATTTAAAGGTACTCTTATATTTACAAATATGTATGGTTGAAAGATAAAATTTAAGTAGATCATCGATCGGTGCATTAATTTTAGATTTTGGACAATGGGGATATTTATATTTTACAAGTTTAGCATGGCTTAACATTGACTGTGATTGATTGATTGTGATAATTACGTTAATATTTAACATTAAAATTTAATTCAAATAAAATTCCTTTCTTATGATATATCTGTAATGATTCATTATAAACTTTGCCATTAGTAGAAAGCAACGATTTACATGACAGGCATATTTGTAATCTGTTTTCGCATTTAGTGTTTATTATAAAAGCAGCTAATGCTTGTATCTCAACCCACCACAATATGCAATGATATTTAACCCATTAAAGTTGTAGTTAAAGCTTATAACACCACAGAGACACAGAACATCTTATATATTATTTGACGTGGGCAGACGAGATTTCCACCGAGCCTATAAAATAAAGTGAAAACATGAGTATGTAACTTGAACACCCGTTGTTCACCGTTACTACTATGATTGTCAACAGATTGGATTTCTACCCAGTGATTACAATTACTAGGTAAATAAAGAATCAGCGATTTATAACTGTTGTCTAACAAACTCTAATGTCTATCTAAGATGAAAGGTTCTTAACTTTATTTTGGTAATGGGTGAAAGTAGAATCAAATAAACAAAATGTGCGTACATATCTTACAATTTTAAATAAACATTATCACAATATCTTATCGTTTTTGTGGGGTATATTTATCAATTATCAAATTGGGGCGTCTACACTTTTGCCTTATTCGTTAATATGAAAACAGTATTAATAGTAAAAGTGATGGTATCAAATCAGCCTCTGTCCATGTGTAGAAAAAAATCTTCATCTTCAAGGTTTAAATTATTTATCCAAAATCATCTTGAAAGAAATATTTTCTGATTTGAATTATATATATATA